>JBAKBP010003639.1:37500-149285 GCA_037953745.1 Lithodes maja | reverse complement strand
GTATTAGGCACTGATTATTCGTTATCACAGGTGTTTATTATACTTTGGCCATCAAATATTAGGTCTTGTGTCACTTTCACTTTGACAAATATGCTTTAGAGAGTGTCACTGTCACTGATAATGCTCATTTTCACTCGATACCGTACATTTTATTAGTAATTGAGGTAGGTTATTGTTGTATTAGGCACTGATTATTCGTTATCACAGGTATTTATTATACTTTGGCCATCAAATATTAGGTCTTGTGTCACTTTCACTTAGTTATATGATTTGTAAACGTTTTATATACAATTTATTGTGTCTTTTTTCACTGATTTAGATATTTCTATAGGTTCTAATCATATGAATGTCACTTGGTATATACATATGTGTCACTTTCACATGTTATTATGGTGGAATTGTATTTGTATCAATTTTCTCATAATACATGACTTTTGTATTACAATAAATTGGTTTTCTTCCACTTTTTGCCTATATATAATTATAGTGTACATATTGTCATTTTATTTGGCAATTTCAGTATGATTATTAGAACTCCAGCTTGGACTGGTAATCAAAGAAGCACTCTAAAGCACAGAGTGCCACCTTGCACTCCACACACTCCATGGTTGACTTTTTACCTGGGTTCGGCCTCACCCTGCTGTTGTAGCAGACATGGCACCGCTTCTGCTGTGTTCTTCCTGATTCATTCTGAGGCAGGGAACCAAGCCTGTGCCTAATCAAGTATTGAGCAGCCTGCAAGCGGTCGATAACGGCGGGCCCAGGATGTGCCACTGCCCTCTGTGACGTACCATACTTCTCCAGGAGCTCCGTCAACACCTGCTTTTGGAACCTCCGCAGGCTATTGAACTTCAGGGGTGTGTTCACATTCCGAAGCTTGTAAATATTGTATGCATTCAGAACTGACATGTCCACCATATGCAGAAAGAACTTTTTGTACCATCTGCACGAGGTACGCAGGCAGTCAATGAAGCCTATCTGCATGTCGGACTTGTCCACCAGCCTCATGTTGATGTTGTAGTCCAGGACAGCATCGGGCTTGGTCACCCTGGCCTGGGTGCGGCGATCCACCTTGCCAGTCTCCAACATTTCCCCCTTGTGGATGGTGGTCAGGAGGTTGACCTTCCGCTGGTCGTGCCAGTGGATAGCCAGAATGGGCCCCGACTTCTTCTTGAAGACATCACCTTTTTTGGTCTTTGGAGGGAAAGGTGGCATGCCCTTCCTTTTCCCTCGTACTGTGCCTACAGTCCCCGTCTTGCGCTCATGCAGGTACTGTGAGAGAGTGGGGGACGTGTAATAATTGTCCGTGTAGAGGACGTGATTCTTATGGAAGTAGCGGTCCATCATGGCTTGCACCACTGCTCCGCCAAAGCCAATGAGGGGGTCCACAAGCAAGTCCCCTTCCTTCCCACTGTAGACCAGGAAGTCCAGGACATAGCCAGTTTGGCAGTCGCACAGCACAAAGAATTTTATGCCAAAGCGATGTCTTTTTGAGGGGATGTACTGCCGGAAGCTGAGTTTTCCCCGGAACAGCACAAGAGACTCATCAATGACGACCTTGCGGAAGGGCTTGAAGTAGGAGGTGAAGCGTTCTTGCATCATCTCATACAACGTCCTAATCTTCCACAGCTTGTCTGGGAGGTGGACGTCAAGGTTGGTGACAAGATGGAGCGCTGCGAGGATATCAAGGTACCGGTCGCGAGCCATATATTTCCCGAAGGCAGGGGTGGAAATCAGATCATTGGTGATCCAATAGTCAGGCAACCTATGCTTCTTGACATGAGGCATTAGCATGGTGAGTGCCAGGAACACCATGAATTCTTTATGAGTCACTGGGGTCCACTTCCTCATGTGGCCCTTGGTCACCTTGCCCAAAAAGTGGACCTGGAATTGGTGCTGCTTATTTGTCTCTTTGACAACATAGCCTACCACCTCCTCATCAAAGAATGCCTCAAATAGTTCGTGTGGTGGAGCATTGGGGCCTGCAGGAAAATTGGGGGTAATGCCTGAACCCTCCAGTACCTCATCAAAAGCTGGCACATCAGGGTTGTATCCATCCCCATCAACTACGTCTTGCCACTGAAAAACGTAGAATGGGTCTTGTCTACGCTGACGAGGAGCTCCAGCTGGTGGCCCAGCACGCCCAGGGCCAACTCGGGAGGCGCGCGCCCTAGGGCGGCGAGGGCATCGGCCAGGGCGGCGGGCAGCACGACGGGCAGCACGACGCCGGGCCAAGCGGATGGGTCGAGGGTCGTCGATGTCCATATAGTCATCGTCAGAGTGGTCATCTTGCCCTGACGGTGGACCTATGTAATCATGGCCAGAGTCTTCAGAGAGGTGCCCTTCATCATCAGTGGCCCCCACATAATCTGGCGGGGAACCAGTGATGCGTGGGCGGTGTGCGGGTGGGCGAGGTGGGGAAGGAGTGGCAGGTGAGGCTGTGTCCCCCCGAGGTCCCGGGCTCCTTGGCCTGCGACGAGTGACAGAAAGCAATGATTCACTTTCACTAGGCCCAGGTATTGGTGATGCGAGCTCAAAGACTTCTTCAGGAAGACATGTTGAAGGCGGGAGAGGTGGGGAGGACCATGGGGAAAGTTGCGGGGACAGTTGCGGGGATGTATGGCTGGGGCCGGCCGGGGTGGACGCCGCCGCGGGAGCCTCGAACAAAACTCTCTTACTTTTCTTAATTTTCTTCGTATATTTTCTACCTTTCCCCTTTTCGGCAACAGTATCTCTCCTGTCGGGGGACCTAGGAGGCAAATAGGCCGAAAGTGGGGGGTCCTCAACCCTTGGCAATGGTGGGGGTGGTGGGGAAGAATGCGGGGCATCCGGGTCATCTTGGGTGGCGTGGGTAGATAAGGGAGACAATGGCGGACGAGAAGGGTCACCACGCTGACCCTCACTCACAGCCTCATCCTCACCAAGTATTTTTGCTTGTTCCCTAGCTGCCGCGGCCGCCTTCTCAAGTATTTTTTGCTTATACAAATGTAGCTTGAAAGGCGATTTACCTGGGGAAGGGCTTGGAGTCGTGTCACTTATGCGAAATTTGGTGAGTGACCTTGAACTCTCCCACTCACTTACTCTCTCAAGTTCACTGTCTTTAGGTAAACCAGCTTCCTCAATAACTGGTACATCACCTACATCACTCTCATCACTGTCAATTTCTCTCGCAAATCCCAGGAATTGCTCTTCTTTCTCACTCTCATGGCCATAATCACTCGACTTATAATTACTGGAGTCGTCACTGACTTCATCATCAACATTATGCTTGGCATCAGCTCGCTCATAAAGTCTCAAAGTCGTCTCAATACCTCCGGGAGATAACACATTTAGGCGATGCCGTCGGGGTAAGGCGCGACGAACAAGCAAAGGCGTCGTAGGAAGCACGGTATCGGACACAGCGGAATCACTATTTGGCGTACTGTCCATGATGGCGTCGGGGTAGATACTGTTGTTGTGGCGTCGTTTACGCCGGGTGGCGCCACCTACCGTCCCATGATACCAAAAATTTACGCGCGGCCTTCGAAAGCACGCATGCAAGCAATGGGCGTTCAAGAGCCCATCCGGGTTGCGCGGGCCGAGGTTGTTATGGGCGTTCAAGAGCCCATCCGGGTTGGAGGGGTTAAGACAGAATACGAGCAGTTGAATCCATTAAAATAATTAGGGTTCTTGGAATTCCGTCGCTTTGGCGGTGTCGCACCAGTAGTTTTTTTTTTTCGTTTGTTTTGTTCTTCTAGCCTGCTATCGATTCTAGCTAGAATTTGGTCATCATGTTTTCATATTTGTTTTCACCAACCCTACACTTAATTTACAAATAAACCTAGCTTATGATATCAATGACTTTGCTTTCAATTACGTCTTCAATTGTATTTTAGCCACACTTTGACACTTTAATGAAGGTTAGGAAATATATATGGCAGCTAAAGGGATTAATTAAGATGGTCGCTAAACTGTTAATAGGCAGACGTCCTTCCTAAGATGAATGTAATCGCCTTAAGGGGGTAGTGCTTGTTTTTTAGTCTATGTACTTATATATGCATACTAGCAGGGGTACCCGGCGTTGCCCGGGTAATTACCATAATCACCATCACTACTACCACCACTACTACTACCATAATCACCATCATCAATCACTACTACCACAATCATCACAATACTACTACTACCATAATCACCGGCCTCGACCTCCCTGTGCCTCATTAAACGGCGACCTCGATTTCGGCCGCTAAATGACCTCCGATTTAGGATTTGACCTCATATGTACCCCCAGTTTGGGGGGCTGCGAACAACTTTCGTTCCATACACCTTTTCGATCGGAGGCCTCCTTCTGCCCCAAACGGCCATTTTTCGCATTTTTTTCGCTCCCGTATACTACATAAGTTCTGCCGAAAATTGTATTAAACAAAAGTGCCTCTGATTTCCACTAAACTCGCCTAAAACCATCTCCAAAGCCTGGGCTTTCCAACGCTGCCGGACACTCCCACCTGGCACCAAAACTGTGGGAGGAGTTTAGTAACAAAGGTCGGGTAACTGATCGGGTAACTGACAAACATTGACCTTTATTTATTAAGATATTTTGAGTTTCCTCGCTACACCTTCATCAAGCTTACAAAAACACCCCCTAGATCCCCTTTCAAGATAAATTTGTACATTTTTCGGTAGAAACATTTCCCGACCGAAAGCCGATTCCTTCTAAAATTACAGGTTCGCTGTCGCTCGCCAGGAAAAGATCGACACCTAATTGACCTGAAATGTCCTAATATTGACAAAGAAATGGTGCGAAAGGTCTCAAAATAGCCAAACTAATGGAACAAACGTCTTAAAATCTCAAAAACTAATTTGCTAAACTTTAGGGAGAAGGGTTGTGCAGAAAGGCGACTACCTCGATATCCCCCTTAATGGTTGCAAGAATAAAATGAATAGTGTCACCGGTACTGAAGGGGTTAATAGTGTCACCGGTATTGAATGGGTTAATTGTAACAATATTTTACACAAATAGCGTTTCAACCATCGTGTATTGAAGCACTTTGTATTTATATCGTTATATTTATACACTTAACCCTTTCAAGATCCAATATGCCTTTCTTTTCTGTTTTACGGCTCTTATTTGCCGGATTTATTTAGATTTGGAAGGGTCTATGGATTTGGAAGGGTCTATGGATTTGGAAGGGTCTATGGATTTGGAAGGGTCTATGGATTTGGAAGGCTCTATGGAAGTCGGAGGGTTAATTGAGATAATCTTTACCCTTTTTATTCCCACAAATCGTTTGTGAACTGTCAAAAATCGTCTAATGATAGCCAGAATAAACTGTCAGAACGCGTCAGGATCCCCAAAGGGTTAAGGGGGTAGTACTCGCTTTTTCTGGACTCACTTCTCCCTCATGTTTAGACCCATTTGTTTTGCAAATTTAAGACGCTCGTTCACTAGTTTGGCGATTTTGAGATCTTTCGCCCCATTACTTTGTCAATATTAAGACCTTTCGTGCCGTTTAAGATGTCGATTGTTTCCTGGCGAGTGATAGTGAGCCTGTAATTTTTTAAGGAATCGGCCTTCGGCCGGAACATTTTTTCTACCGAAAAATGTACAAATATATCTTGAAAGGGGGTATAGGGGGCGTTTTTAATGCTTGATGGAGGTCTAACGAGGAAACTCAAAATTAGATAAATACATGAAAAAGTAGCCTCCCAAAAACAAGCACTAGCCCCTTAAACCATCAGTTTATACAATGAATATACCTGATCTATGTACACTCACGCGTACAGTCACGCTAATAAGTGATGTATCGGCACCAATTATGTTTTGATCAATAATTGGTATCAGCAATAGCTAAGTTTCATTTCCTCATATTGAATGAAATATACAAACATTATCCTACACTTACCCACCCTATTCAACATCTGACAGACATTAATACAACACAAAGCAAGCCAAACATAATGACAGCTGAGACATGGCTTATTAGCGTGACCGTACCTGATCTATGTGCACTCATATTATACAGTATGTACTTATATGTACTTATATAGTTAGTTAAAATAGGACTTCAGAGGCTATCAACCCTATTGAAATATTAAGGGTGAGGACCTGCTTTTTTCCTCTCCTTGTCTCTCTTTCTCTGGCTTGTATCCATTCGGCCCCATTCAGCCTTTTAATTTAAGACGTTTATACCTATCCCACACGAACGTCCCTTGATTTTGGCCCTGTCACTCTTTCAACTCTGGGGGAGGCAGTCGCTGCAGGCAGTTATGCCTTTTGTCTCCCTAATTCACATAGAAAAAAAAAATCAAGGTGTCGATTTCTTCCTGGAGAGCGTTAGCGACCCAGCATTGTATGGAGAAATCCGGCTTCGCCGGATAAATTTTTCTATCGAAAAATGTGCAAATTTAGCCTTCTGTCAAAAGCATGATTTAATATATGTTGGCTCGCTACCGCTCGCCAGGAAAAAATCGACACCTGGATGAGGATAAACGTCTTAAAACAGTAGGCTGAATGGGGCCGAATGGATACAACCCAGAGAGAGAGAGAGAGAGAGAGAGAGAGAGAGAGAGAGAGAGAGAGAGAGAGATAACAAAAACACGAGGTGGGCCCCCGCCAGCACACTGTAAATTCAAGAATATCGTCAGGACTGGACTCTGCGAAATCTCCAGTCCCTTCCACGCGGACTAAAATCTGCTCAGGGTTGGGACCTTCTTTCCCCTCCTCCACCCTGGGCAGGTGGAAGGGGGGAGTCGGATCCAAGTCTTACCCCACCGTCCACCCTCAAACTATCCCCAACTCCCCCACCTTCCTCCCTATAGCTGCCTGTTAGTGATTAGCGTCGCTTGTTCTCACGTATTTTGAATTATAGTTAAACCATCATTGCACACTCTTATAATGGCTAATATTTATAATTTATTATGAATTTATTTATACAATATGTAATTGTATTTTCAAAATGAGACTATAGGCATAACACGTGGGTTACACAAATCTCGGATGTAGTGGTGTTATGCTTCTCTCTCTCTCTCTCTCTCTCTCTCTCTCTCTCTCTCTCTCTCTCTCTCTCTCTCTCTCTCTCTCTCTCTCTCTCTCTCCATCTTTAACACTGTCAAAAAGTCGTAAGTACTGTACACTCGCGGAAAAAAAAACAATCTTTGCGCTAATTCTCTTAACATTCTGAGAGTGGATCGACTCTTGTAATAATACAGACATAAGTTTCACCCGATTCATTCTGTTCGCACACATTTTAGCTCACCAGTGAAAAAAAAAAAAAAAATCTGCGAGCGTACGGTGGCGCTAATAAGTCATGTCTCAGTTGTCATTACGTTTGGCTCGCTCTGTGCTGTACTAATGTCTGTCAGATGTTGAATAGGGTGGGTATGTGTAGGAACATGTTGGTATATCTCACTCGAAAATAAAAAACTGTGTGTAAATATTGCTGATACCAATTATTGATCAAAACATAATTAATGCCGATCCATAACTTATTTGGCCGACTGTACATCTAGGGTTAACTGGTCCGGCATGGACTTATAACTTAATACATTCATTTGATAGTAGCAAGATTAGATTGACAGATTATCTAAACTAAAAAATATATTGTTGTTCCCATTAGTTTCTATATAAATCCTACAGACGCTCCGACACACAGATTACAGTGCACTAACAAGGTGGGAAATAATGTAGATAACAATTATCTTTTGTTTACCCATCGGCTTTCACGCATATTTCGTTTTCTCTACTCCTACTCCTTCCGACTATCACTGTTATTAATTATCCATCGCTCAATTATCAGACAATTAGTTCATCGTGCAGAGTATACCAAGCTCATTATCGAAGGATTGTGAACAGTGACGAATGTAGCTGGAATCCAAACCGCGCATTTGGCTAGGCTGTAGGTGCTCTGTTACATAATATGTACTATATTATCCCACACTAACTTTAACTAAAAAATGTACACTATGAAACATTTAAATATGACAAAACGTTCTAATGTATGTGTAATATTTCCTCTACTGTTTAAAGAACTAGTGTCCCATGACCTTTAATTCAGCTTTTAAAGTAGAAAACAACAACAGCAACATAAGGTGGGTTGTTGCTCAGATCTACTCAACAGGTTTACCAACATTCTTGCAATTCACTCATTTTAAGTCTAGTGCATAAATCCCATGTATACGATAGCACAGTCACTTTAAATGTTCTAAATATATGTACTTTATATCATATTATTATATTCTTCATTAACCTTGTTGCCTAATTATTTTGAAGTGCAGGTATGTAGTTAATGATATAATATTATAGAATTATGTTGGTATCTCTCACTCCCTCATCTCCCCCCCACCTTCCTCTTCTCCCTCCCCTCCCTCCCTCTCTCTCCACCCATCACAGCTCACTCTGCCACATTCACCGTCTCTTCTCGCCGGTGTCTTCGCGGAAACTGTGTTACGGTTATGTGTTAATTGCGGTTTATGTGTGCGTGCGCGCGTGTGTGATGAAGACTGGGAGGAATGGAAGATGACTTTAGTTATAAGCAGAACAGTGATTGAATCCACCATTATCATCGAGGGAGAGGTAGGCTATTGTCTGTTCGCTGTAAGTAGGCAAGGAATCATGAACTCTATCCTCTGTAACTCAAAAAGTGCTAGAGTAAATTGGCTGTACATTTCCGCATCTATTCCTTGACTGACTCTTCCCAAATGGTAGATATATTAGCTCCATACCTTAGTCGTTTTTTAGTTCCAGAGGTTAGAGGTCATGATTTATCGCCTACTTACAGTGAATAGACTATAGTACGAGTGAACAGACATGATGAACTGGACCCAACCCTTCCTTCCTTGTGTCTCTAGGTAAGACATCGTTCTGTGTGATTCATTTACAGCCATACGAATAATTATAAGGTAGCATTCAAGGAGACTACAGCAGGACTCTTCTTCTTCTTACCTCTGACCGGGTATAAGCTATCCTAGTGTTTACTAGCCTATACCCCTTTGAAAGGACATTAGCCTAACCGGACAAACTGGATTTTAGGTCAGTATGGGATATAATGTTCTAAATGTATGTATACTATAGCTTTGTATTAGTGTATTAGTCACCGCAATATATGTCTTTACCGCTGCACATTAAATTATTTTTCCTTAGACGTTGTGGGTCAAATTAGGGTGATGGCGGCCATCTTGGATCAGCTGAGAATAATATTTTTCATTTTTTTACCGTAGTTTTAGTATTTTGTCATATTCTATATCAATGCTAACCCTGCGGGGGTCTGGGGGCGGCAGCCCCCAGGTTAGGTTAGGTTGTTAGGTTAGGGTAATGACAAAATATGGTTTTAGGGGGCATGTTTTAATATTGCAAAATAATGGGTAAATACAAATTTCCAGAAGGAAAAACACCTTAAAACACACTAATCAATGAAGAAACTGATGAGAAAAAGGATTATAATACAAAAAACACATAAACACCTAAAATCCAATTTGATCACCTAACCTAACAACCTTACCTAACCTATCCTAGTATTATGAGTGGGGGCTGCCGCCCCCACACCCCCGCTATTTGACATCTTTGACAGATGTTTGGTGTATTTTTCTGTGAAATCGGGTTTTTTCAAGTGTCGATAAGGAAATTCGGTCAATTTAAAGATCTATCTATTGCCAGACGCCTTACTCCCCTTATATTGTCCCGAAATTCCTCCATGCGGACTATACTGAGAACAAATGGCGAGTCTATTGGTCCCTATTTTCCCTAATAAATTGTTTCCATTAATGCGGATGTATTGTCCTTGAAGATTATCACACACTTTTGATGTCTCTTCGTGCACTTGATTTTCTCGATTTTTTACATTAGTATTTCATTTTTCACACACTTAACCCCTTCGGTACCGGCAACGTCTTTTTCAACTTTATTGTAGCTATATTCAGACGATTTTATGCAGCTTAGGAAGGATTTGTGGCAGTTAAAAGGGTTGATTAAGATAGCTCAAAGCCTTCTAATTCTCCCTACCAATAAATGCCTACAGTGGCCGATAGAGGCGCTGAACACAAGGTTTACCGCGGTGCATTGTGGGAAATGGGCGACATCGCGGAGCTATCCACCCTTCCTCTCCTTAAACAATTCTATAATATATGCAGTTAGTCGAAATTTCTGTAGCCGACACATACTTAAGTCTATGCATATTGTTGTTTTATATATTATAAGATCACCCATATTCATAAATAACATATATTTACAATACAAAGTCAGCAGGTATTTTCGCGCCAATTTTGTTATGATCATTAATCAGCTTATAATTTTGTTTGTAGTCATTATCAGCTGAATATGGACATTCCCTTTATTACTATACTATATAAGCACTTTGTGTAGCCGTATACTGTATAATAAAAACGTGTAGAATCACACAAAAATTGAGATAAACTGTGCATATTCTAGGTGTTGGGTATAGTGATGTCTACAGTCGTAGCTTTGGCGCTAGTTCTGAAGCGTCCACCAGAGGTCTCAAGAAAAGGTATTATTCTAGATCCGGTTTCACAGCACACTCGTCAATTTATATGGCTTCTATACATTCGTCATATACCATACTTTATTCCTATATCGGTCAGTAGCGGTGCAAATGTAATTATAATTACTGTGAAAAAGATAATATTTACCTCCTGTTATCCACAGCCAAAGCTGAAGATTGTGGAGTAAATACCATAGACTCCATTGACTTTTTTCGACGACCGTCAATCTTTGATTATTTTAATACCATACCAGTGGGGGTGTGGGGGCGGCAGCCCCCACCTAATATACTAGGTTAGGTTAGGTTGTTAGGTTAGGCTAATATTACCCCTTATTTTCGTCTTTTACCCCGCAATTTCCCTGATCTTCATAGCCCTCCCCACTAGTGGGGGCCGGTTTTTAGATTGTTGGATAATGGGTAAATACTCATTTCCGCCAGTCCTTAGTATAAAACAACACTATATTTAAAGAAAACTGAGAAAAACAAACACAAAAAACGCAAAATTCGCTGTGAAACCGGATGTAGAATTTTACCCAAGAAAATTGTTTGTAGGGAGAATTGCTAGAGATCCTTCCTAAACTGAATAAAATCGATTAGTAGCAGCCAAAATAAAGCATACAGGAGGTCACCGGTATAGAAGGGGTTGATAAATCTAGTTATACTACCCCTATTTTGTCGCTATTCTGTTGGTACTAATGGGTTAACCCTTTCACGCACATATGGTGCAGAGGTAGCCAGATTAGCAATAAGAAATAGAGTTCTCTCCCTCTTATAATTACCTCTCCAAAATTAGTTTTCTGCCCACACCTAACTCAAAATCAACTGCAGAGGCTGAAGTAACTAAACTAAAGGTTTCTAAATACCCCTGATTGTAACAAAGGCTTTAAAGTATCCCCAATAGGCTCAAAATCGCGTCATATGTCGGAGAGGGTTAATATTATTAGTAGTAGACTTAGTATGGTTTGATGATGCGCGGAAATGTTTATTTGACTTGAAATAGATACATTGAAATATTACAATCCTTCGCATAGCCATAAACAGGGAACGGAACGTGAGCTGGGTTTAGACCGCCGCGCACCCATAAACAGGGAACGTGAGCTGGGTTTAGACCGGTCGCAAGACAGGTTAGTTTTCGGGGTAAACCTGACTTTTTGGACCGACAGCGATTTCAGTAAGTTTTATTTTGTTTTTTGTATTTTTTCCTTCAGATATAGTGTTGTTTTATACTGAAGAGGAGCGGAAATGAGTATTTACCCATTATCCAACAATCTAAAAACACCCCTATTAGACTTTTTTTTTTTTTTCTAGGCTATTAGCCTAACCTAACAACCTTACCTAACCTAACCTAGTATATGGGTGGGGGCTGCCGCCCCCACACCCCCGCTGGTTAGGTTACTTTTTTTTTTATTTTATTTTTTTTACTTTTTTTTTTTTTTGTGCCATTAGCCTAACTTAACAACCTAACCTAACCTAACCTAACCTAGTATATGGGTGGGGGCTGCCGCCCCCACACCCCCGCTGGTTGGGTACTGGCTGAAAAACTTATTGTTTTACAGTAGCCTAGGCCTATACATGTATTTTAGCGTTTTTTTTTTTTTTCTTTTTTTCTTTTTCTCCCTTGTAATACATTTCCGCTCTTAATGCCATATATAGCAATGATGTATATGCTCTACCGGACCTATTAGGCCTAAACAGATCAATGGGCTAACTGTCGGTCCAAAACATCAGTATAACCGTTTTCGGTTCGCGACCAGGTTAGTTTTCGGGGTAAACCTGACTGTTTGGACCGACAGCGATTTCAGTAAGTTTTAGTTTGTATTTTTTAATTTTTCCTTCAGATATAGTGTTGTTTTATACTGAAGAGGAGCTGAAATGAGTATTTATCCATTATCCAACAATCTAAAAACACGCCCCCCACTAGTGGGGAGGGCTATGAAGTTCAGGGAAAATGAGGGGTTAAAAGCGTAAAAATACAATAATATAACGTTTTGTATCAAAACTTGGCTCGGGTTTTCCCAAATTGCAAACCCATAAAGCCCAATTTTGTGAATACCCGAGCCAACTTTTGACGAAAGCTGGCTCGGATTTCACGGGGTGGAGTGGGTAGCCTAATATCTTATGTTATAAAAATAGTCAACTTTGGGAAGACATTAGCCTAACCTAGAATCCTTACTTAACCTATCCTAGTATTATGGAGCCCCCACCCCTCCCCACCCCCACTGGTTGGGTTAGGGTTTTTCTTTTTTTTTTTTTTTTTTTTTTTTTTTTTTTTTAATGTGCTAGGCTATTAGCCTAACCAATCAACCTTACCTAACCTAACCTAGTATATGGGTGGGGGATGCCACCCCCACACCCCCACTGGTTGGGTACTGGCTGAAAAACTTATTGTTTTACAGTATACTGTATTTTAGCGTGTTTTTTTTTGTTTTGTTCTCCCTTATAACACATTTCAGCTCTTTAATGTCATATATAGCAATGATGTATATGCTCTACCGGACCTATTAGGCCTAAAAAGATCGATGGGCTAATGCCCCTTTCACACATACAGGACTCGGGCGCCGAATGCAGCCTAATGCAGCCGAGTAGCGAGTCTGCTGCATGCGGCACCAAGTCGGCACCTAGTCCTACCCATGCGGCTGTAGTCGTCTGTAGTCTGGTGAAGTCCTGGCAATGCGTGTCAAGTCGCGGTCCGCGAAGAAAATGTTTGTCAGTTTTGAAATTTGGGCCAGACTTGAAATTTGTCTGGTGGATGCGGGGAGTAGTCTGCTCTAGTCGGCGCTAGTCGTACCAAGTCTTCTGTATGCGGCTGTAGTCCTTGTGTATATCGGCTCGAATTGTGTTTCATGTGTAGCATAAAGACTACTGCCGCATACACCAGAGTACAGCCGCCGGACACGAGTACAACCGCAAAAGTCTGCTGAAGTCTGCTGAAGTCGTGTGCATAAATTTGCATATATTTGCATAAAAAAATTAAAAATTATGCAAAAATATGAGTTATACGAGTACAACAGACAACAGCGGAATTCATCCGCATGCAGCCGCATACAGCAGACTCCAACCACATTGACAGGAGTGCAGACGTATGACAACACCCGGAACCCAATGTGGCAGAAGAGTCGAGCCAACTTGACCAGACAAGTAACCGACAACAGAAAACTCCAACGGACAACACAAAAGTCGAACAGAAAACAGCCGCATCCAGCTAACAAGAAATACTAGACATTTTTCCCAACAGAACGGCAACACGGCCCCTATATATAGGCCCCAGGCAGCGCACTCCCCAACAGTCTTCAATGAGACCACCAACGACGCACACCTACCACCCTCTCCCTCGCCTCGCCTCTACCCTGACCTCTACGCTCACCTATACCGCCTTTACACCATGCCTGGACCCAGTCGAACACCAAAGACCAGGAAGTCGCAGAGTCCACAGAAGATCCAGAGGCAAGAAGACGACAACCGATTGGAAGACTTCTTTGGAGACGAGACCCAGATGAGTGAGGAAGAGAGCATGGAGGTAATCCAAGACAGCCAGCCTCCACGCCAAACCCCCCCCCGCTGCCAAGCGGCAACCACCGCCACCAGCTCCCGCCAAAACCAGCATGCTACCGCCAGGGAGCAGCCAGGACACCCAGGACACCCAGGACACCCAGGACACCCAGGACACCCAGGACATCCAGGAGATCGACATCGAGACGGGTGACGAGGCCTCCCCAGATGCTATTATCTACGGCGTCAAGTCTAAAAGAAATATAACGAGGGTAGTGTTGCGCCCCGAAGACGAGGTCGCCGTGATGGAGTGGTTGCGGGCACATACATTCATGTATGACAAGCAGGCCCGAGAATTCAAGGACTCTGACCGGAAGTGGCGCCTGTTTGAGAAGAAGGCCAAGACTCTGACCCCTCCAATAAAAGGTAAGTTTTCCCATATTGATACGTGAAATGTTATATTATTAATATTTACGTTGTTTATCTGTGTTAGTACAAATTTTTATGTGTTGTGATGAATAGTGACACTGTTTACCTGGGTAAATACCTGTAATATTGGGTGATATATAGACATTGTTGTGTGATATATACGTTTCTATTATATGTGATTTTGTCTTGCAAACAGGTGCTCAGCTGAGGACCTGGTGCGACAACATCCGCTCCAGGTTTGGAAAACTAACGGCAAGGAAGAGTGGTGCTGGGGCAGAAATACGGTACAGCGACCGTGATCAGTGGATCCTTCAACAGGGCAGTTTTTTCAGGGGTCACATTGTGCGGAACAAGCCTCGTAGCACCGGTAACGTGAGTGTTTATTATATATGTTATTCAAATTCAGCAATACTTATTTAATCATTTCCAATTATTCCCTTAAGGCAGTGTTTATGTTAGATTTTGCTGTCATGTTATGCATGTTTTGTGGTTTCAATGAAACAATCTCCATAGATTTTTTATTTTAATTAATAATTATTTATTAACATCATTACAACACCAAACTCCTACCCCCAAATGCCATTCATTACACTATAACACATCCCGACTCACCACATTACAGTAAAAATATTATATCTGCTTTCCTCCGATAACACAGTTCATATACCAGGCCGCATCACAACATACCATTATAAAATAATCTTCTTGTTTTCACCCAAACAAACAGTTCCCACAGCATGCCTCATCCGACGCCAACGATGATGCGCCTGACCTGGACGACCCTGTACTCGAGACCAGGACAGAGGCCGAGGACTCTGCGTCTGGGGCCTCCCAGCACAGCACAACAACAGGCACCAAGCGGCAGAAGGCTTCAACCAGCTCCGCTGAAATAGAAGAGGTGAGAAAAATTATAGAAATGTGCATATGCAAACAAATGAATGTAAGGTGTGGAAAGGTAAGACAAGTTATATAATGTGAAGAGTTGCTCTGGACTGCGAATGCGCCACTCCCACTGACACGGTAAGGCAAATATTGACATGCGCTACTAACTTCATTAATGATGTAAACTAAACATATTTTATTAACATGTACCTATTATGTAATATTTCTAATACATATCTTACAGAAATCTGGAATGCAGATGGAGATTTATGTTATTTATGAGTGTGCATTGCATAATTATCCTGACACTGTCTGATAATAATCAACTTTTTGGACATCTCTCTTTATAGATACAGCAGACGGTGACCGCCTTCCGCAAGGACGTCAGTGAACTCCGGGAAAGCGTGAAGACAGGAGGTGGACGCCTCAAGCCTCATGTTTCCGCGTTCGTTGCCTACCTTGCGGAAGTAATGAATGAGTGGTCTGCCGATGACTGCAACACGGCTCAGCAGGAGATGACAACCTACGTGCTGCAGATGGACAAGATGGCACGGCAACGGGCTTCGGGGGCAACTGCAACCCCAGCGAGTGCGGCACCACCCCCCGTCCAACCTCCACAACCCTCCGTCAGCGTCCAACTTGCGCCACAGGTATACCAACAACGTGTGCCACAGCTGACTCCACACCTGGGCCAACCTCTTGGACCGGCCCCACAGTTTACGCCCACCTTGTGGGGCAGCTCCACCCCCACATATGGGACACACCTCGCGGTGCCCGCCACACCTGGGAGAAGTTTTCAGAGGCAACTCTTTGATGTGAGTCTCAACCTGGACTCCCCAAACCCAACACTACACACACCGCAGCACGAGGGGCAGTAGAGAATTTCCGTACCATGTAAAGATTAAAATAAAATTCTGTTGTGAATACTGTGTTTAGAATTCCAATCCCATATGCCAGTAATATGTTATGAAACAATAAATAATACTTATCTTTGCTGAAAATAGTCTCTAGTAATAATACCCAAAAATATGTCCTTAAATAACATGGCAGGAAAATATTTACGACTTGACATTCATTCACAAAAGTGACTACTAAATAAAATATAGATGAATATAATAGATGTTGAAAATATAGATGAATATAATATATGTTTTCTAAAATTAATAAACACTCATCATATACAAATGCCCGCGACGGCAATAACAAAGCAAGAAAGTAATAGCCTGATACGTATAAATATGAATATATAATAATAAAATATAACTGACGCATGACAGTTACATAATAAATTACTGAATGTCATGGAAATACTGAATAATGAAATAATATGCCAAAGCAAATGACTGAAGAGAAGTGAAAATGAAAGTAATAATTATTAATAAGAAACATATGAACATATAAAATTTGCAAATGATATGGACAATGGCACGCATGATTTAATTAGAAAGAGCTGCAAATTAGGTCAGTTAATATAAAATTAAAATACACACAATCATCGTACCTTCATGAGTCACTGAACTCATGCCAGCTCACACTGCCCCGGGTTGATGTGAAGTAGTCTGCCATGTAGCGACGCAACTCCTTTGCGTAATTAGTAGCCTGGTTTCCGGTCAGTGGCATGAGCGGCTCCAACTGGTCACCATCCCTCCAAGACCCTGGCGTCACCCTGTGGGTGAGTGGGTTCTCCCTGTCAAGGAAGCCAACGTGGTGGTGACTGGGGAAACGGCGACGGATGAGGTTGTGTAGGCAACAGCATGCCAGCACCACAGACTCCACTCTCTTGGGTTGCAGGGGAATGGTGGTGAGCAAACATCTGAACCTGTAGAATAGGGAGACACAAAACATGGTTATTATCAAATACCTGCCTCTGCAAAGAGAATTAGTTAGCAATGCAAGTGTATAGCCTTATTAATGGCATTAACCCCACCAAAATTAAAAGATATTTACCTGTTAGCCAAGATGCCAAAGGCATTTTCCACCACCCGTCGAGCCCTGGACAATTGTAGGAGAAGATCATCTCGCCCATGTTCGTTGAGCGATGTGGGAATGGTTTCAGTAGCCAGGGTCGCATGGGGAATGCGTCGTCAGCTAACAGGAAGTAGGGCACAGGCCTGGCACCACTGTGTAGGGGTTGAGGAGGCGGAAGTCCCAGGGTGTTGTTCTCCAGGCCGGCCCTGATAGGTGTCTGTGCAAAGACACCACCGTCAGACCCCGAACCAGTGGCACCCACATCGCAGTACAGGAACTTGTAGTCAGCATCCACAACTGCCATAAGCACAATAGAGTGGAATCCCTTGTAGTTATAGTAAAGGGACCCAGCATTGGCAGGGCAGCGAATGGCTATGTGCTTACCATCAATAGCACCAACGGCGTGTGGAGACTGCCAGCGTTCTTCGAAGAGGTCAGCACATTTCTTCCAATCTTCCGGGGTCTTGGGGCATGGCAGAATGAGAGGGTGGTATTCTTGGTAGATGGCCTCACAGGTGTCAGGAACCAGCAGTGAAATGCTGTTATGGGCGACGCGGAAATCATAGGAGAGTGTTTGATATGAATCACCAGTCGCCAGGTAGCGCAGGGTAATGGCGAGACGAAGGGCAGGGCTCAGGGATTTCCGCCAGAAGGTGTCCTGTCTCTCTATCCTGGGTGTTATCTTCTCCACCATTTCCCAGAACATGTCCACGTCCAACCTGGTGAAGTTTCTGAAGCTGCGGTGGTCTTCGCGCATGAACTCATGCATGATATTCTCGTAGTGGCCATACATTGGCCGCCGCAGGAGCCAGTTCCGCGTCCACACTGACCTCCTCTTCCTCCTTCGTTGTTTAATGGCTATTTTCAGAGCCAACAGATCAACCTGGAGAGTTAAATCCATGGACATGGTCGCCAGGTATATGTCTATATTTTGGCGCTGGGAGGGTGTAATGAATACGTGCGCAGCCATGTTGTGTGGTAGAGTGTCACCGTACCTGTTGACGCAACGGTGGAGTCGACTGTAATGATGTTCAGCCCTGGTAGACCGCCCCTTTTTATACATCCGCTGGCCACACAACTTGTGTGTGTCGGCTTTATGCGGGTGTATGCGGTTCGACTCTGAAGTTGATCGTCTGTATTCTGGAGTCGATCGGCTGAAGTCTTATAGATGCGGGTGAAGTCGGCATGTAAAAATGACCGTTATTTTTTTTTTCGGTTCGAGTCTCAAGACTTCTCCGGAGTCAAGACGACAACGTCGGCTGTATGCGGCTGTAGTCTGGTGAAGTCCTTTGGATGCGGCATACCGAGCCAGCTCCAAAAGTCGGGGGACAAAAACGCTACTCTGCTGTATTCGGCGCCCGAGTCCTGTATGTGTGAAAGGGGCATAACTGTCGGTCCAAAACATCAGTATAACCGTTTTCGGTTATGTTAGGTTAGGTTAGGCTAATGTTAAAAATACTAAAATACGACGGTCCTCGGTTGTTGTTGTTGTTGTTGTTCCCCAAGCTGCCTGGCCGAACAGTCCCAAGGCCCCGAGCAAGGCCAAGGCCATAACCGAGCGCCCCCACAGAACCCTCCCTGTCGACTACAATAAAGCCTGGGTGACCGAAGCCACTCCATGGCGGGGAGCTGAGGAGGGTGCAGAAACGCCCGGGAAACCAAAGCCCCACCCAGGGCCCTGTGCCCCTCAGCATTTATGAAGAAAAAGTTGAGGGGCAAAGGAAAAATGTGACGCTTTGGCTTCCAAGCTTGGTAGATTGGGAGGTCAATCCACGGAAGAGACGCCGTCACTTGAGATCTAGAAAATATATAAGTAAAAGGAACAGTCAGAGTAAGCTATGGGTATGGCAGAGATCGCTCACTTCTCACTCTGATAGACCAGCCCATCACCACTTCTCGGTATTAAACAACACTGAATATCAAATAAAAAATAAAAAACAACAAATTACCTGAAAAACTAGTATCTGGTTGGTGATAAATTGTTATCAAAATATGTTTTTTCCAGTTTCCGCGTCTGCTGAACCATCCAAAAACACACTAAAAGGTGTGTTTTGAAGGGGGGAGGTGGTGGGGGGTAGTGGGGGAGGGGTAGTATAACTGTAGATTTACCAAAGCGAGTACTACCCACTTAATTACATACGATACCTATCAATCCATGCACAGTTCAAAACACATATACAGTAGTCCGTTCATTCTAGGTTGGGCAGAAATCATTGCCTCTAACCTCTGTAACTCAAAAAGGGCTAGAACAAATGAGCTGTCAATATATATACCTATATGTTCCCTTGCCAAGTCCTCTTATTTGGTTGAAATATTAGCTGGATTATTCTAGTCCTTTTTGAGTTATGAGACGTTAGAGGTTACGATTTCTGCCCAACCTAGAATGAACAGACTATAGTATGAGAACCCGAATGGTGCCGCTCTTGGAAGACAACAATTCAATGACATGTCTTTGATCTTAAAGAGGAGTCACCTGCTTGTTTTCTCTGTTTCTCCTTTTCTCTCTTTCTCTGGCTTGTATCCATTCGGCCCCATTCAGCCAACTGTTTTAAGACGTTTAACCCCATCCAGGTGTTGATTTCTGCCTGGCGAGCGATAGCATTGTATGGAGAAATCTGGCTTCGCCGGAGACATTTTTCTATCGAAAAACGTACAAATTTAGCTTGCTGTAAACAAAAATATAAATATGCTGGTTCGCTACCGCTCGCCAGGAAAATGTTGACACTTGGATGGGGGTAAACGTCTTAAAACAGTAGGTTGAATGGGGACGAATGGATACAAGCCAAAGAAACAGGGAGAGAAAACAAAAGCGAGGTGGGCTCCCTTAAATTGCACACAGCCGTCATTTGTCTTCATTCCTATTTATTATTGTAGGGCTTATCTCACAGTACCAAACGTTATATAGTTACGTAACACTTAGGCCTTTGTCACTCTCTCTCTCTCTCTCTCTCATTCTCTTCTTTCATTCTCTCATTCTATCATTCTCTCTCTCACACACACACACACACACACACACACACACACACCGTAGCCTAGTAGGTAGCGCTCTCGTCTCACACACGAGGGGTCGGGGGTTCAATCCCCTGGCCGGGCGGAGACAAATTGGGCTTGTCTCCTTTCATGTGTTAGCCTCAGTTCACCTAGCTGTAAATAGGTACCTGGAATAAGTGGACGACGTTGTGACGTCCCATCTGGGGTTGGCAAAAATGGTACAAGGCGAGATGGGTATCATGTGGTTCACCTAAGCTGATGGCTACCTAAGCCTTCGGGCGAGACGGTACCGTCTAGTGAGAATGGTACCATACAGATCCACCCTAAGCCTTCGTTTCCGATGTCGCCAATTGGCTAAAAATACAGACTACACACACATCCACAGCCATTCCAACGATACATATAACACCTACACATATAGGAGGCGGGAAATAACGAGCATGCTCACTCCCGCAATACAACTAGAGTAAGTACAACTAGAGTAAGTACACACACACACACACACACACACACACACACACACACACACACACACACTCCCCTTCTCTTCATTTCCGGGCCAATCTGCGGACAGTTTGCGTGATGTTATTAAGGCCATAAAAACCCTGCCATGCACACTCACGACCAACTTATTCACCATAGCCGCCATTTTGTAGACACATACATACATACATACATGCATTTACGTTTATGGGGGATGGGCGTATTTATTTGCTTAGTTATATATCTATTCATATGTGTGTTAGTTTCCTCCCTTGACTTCTATCAAGCTTAATAAAACATCCCCATGACCCTCCTTTAAGATGAATTTGTACATTTTTTCGATAAAAAAATGTCCCGGCCGGTTCCTCTCAAATTACAGGCTCGCTATCGCTTGCCAGGAAAAAGTAGACACCGAAATTGCATGAAAGGTCTTACTATTTTGAACAAATTGGGCGAAAGGTCTTAAAATCTCCAACTAATGGGGCTAAACATGATTAAACACCGGATTACGTTGTATGAACTGCTTATCTGTGTTGAATAGAAATAGAATCGCGGACCCGGATCAGTATTTATAGTTTGATGTTTATTTTATGAAAACATTACTGGCTCCAAATGGGATAGAATTAACTAGGTATTATGATTTAGAGAGTTTACCGTAGTGTGTGTGTGTGTGTGTGTGTGATATAACCTTGGTATATGTTGAATTTGAGGATAATACCTCTCTCCGTTGTATTTTATCGTGTGTGTGTGTGTGTGAGAGAGAGAGAGAGAGAGAGCGCGTATATATATAACTTACTAATTGCAATATTAGCATTACTGATGAATACATGATTGCATAAACATGAAACAAATATTGCCGACCTTCTGCTTTTCCAACCAGATTACTTATACATTAATGTCTGTGGAATGCAAATTTATATACATTTTATTCATTAACCCCTTCTGTACCGGCGACGGCTTTAAAATGGTTAAGATGGCAGTGGTTGCGATGGCAACTAGTTGAGGTGGCACTGGTTGAGATGCACTAGAGTCTATTGGTTTCCAGCTGATGTTAAGTTGCTTTGTTACTGCCTTGTTTATTCCGCTATTACGTAGATTACTAGTTGAGGTGGCACTGGTTGAGATGCACTAGAGTCTATTGGTTTCCAGCTGATGTTAAGTTGCTTTGTTACTGCCTTGTTTATTCCGCTATTACGTAGATTACTAGTTGAGGTGGCACTGATTGAGATGCACTAGAGTCTATTTGTTTCCAGCTGATGTTAAGTTGCTTTGTTACTGCCTTGTTTATTCCGCTATTACGTAGAGTTTGTAGCGAAATGCGTTGTGTATTAAGACAAATTGGCAGTAATACGACACAGAGACATAGATTCATATTTGTCCATTGTGTATCGATAAATCAGTTAAAGGGGGTCACCAGCTTGTTTTCTCTTCTTTTCTATGTCTCTGGTTTATATCCATTCGTCCCCATTCAGCCTACTGTTTTAAGACGTTTATACTCATCCAGGTGTCGATTTCTTCCTGGCGAGCGATAGCGAACCAGCATTGTATGGAAAATCTGGCTTCGCCAGAGACATTTTTCTATCGAAAAATTAAAATGTTTACCCTGTTGTCAAAACACATTTTAATAAATATGCTGGCTCGCTATCGCTCGCCAGGAAAAACCAACACCTGGATGGGGATAAACGTCTTAAAACAGTAGGCTGAATGGGGCCAAATGGATACAACCCAGAGAGAAAGTGAGAGAGAGAGGACAAAATTGAGGTGGGCCCCCTTAAGGCATTCAATTTAAAATATGCTGAAATAAAACTGACTATAGTTGAAATGACAGTAGTGTTGATGTAACAAATTATGCATTTAGGTAAATGTAGTGATATCCGTAGGAGTGATTAGCCTATGGTTATGTACACTCGAGGAAAAACAATCTTTACACTAACGCTTTAAACATTCTAGAAGTGGGTCGAAAACTTGTGATAATACTGTACTGACTTATGTTTCACCCTGTTCATTCCGTTCACACAAACATCATTTCAGCTCACCAGTGTAAAGATTGTTTTTTCCTCGAGTGTACATAGAACTTGGTATGATACATAGCAAACCATGAACATTGTTGCTTACATATACTGTAGATATACATGAATATTTGCACAGGAGCTTGCATGGACATTTTCGCAGAAAGTTACAAAATGTATTACTTGTGAATTTTCGTTTTAGTATAGTGTTATGAAATGTGCATACATGTTTACATTTAAATGTGCATGCATGTTTACATTTAAATGTGCATGCATGTTTACATTTAAATGTGCATGCATGTTTACATTTAAATGTGCATGCATGTTTACATTTAAATGTGCATGCATGTTTACATTTAAATGTGCATGCATGTTTACATTTAAATGTGCATGCATGTTTACATTTAAATGTGCATACATGTTTACATTTAAATGTGCATGCATGTTTACATTTAAATGTGCATGCATGTTTACATTTAAATGTGCATGCATGTTTACATTTAAATGTGCATGCATGTTTACATTTAAATGTGCATGCATGTTTACATTTAAATGTGCATGCATGTTTACATTTAAATGTGCATGCATGTTTACATTTAAATGTGCATGCATGTTTACATTTAAATGTGCATGCATGTTTACATTTAAATGTGCATGCATGTTTACATTTAAATGTGCATGCATGTTTATATTTAAATTTACAGATATTTAAATGGGGATTGTGATTTAAATTAACCGTGAGGATAATACAGTAGTTTTACTGCAATATCGCCGTATCTCGAGCCATAATGGAATAGTTTACGTACGGTATCTTTAAAATCCCAGACTGCTTTGTACATTATCTCCAGACATCCTGCTCTGTGCGTCCAGTAAATTCTGGAGATAGCACCCCCTTGCTTCCTGGAGAACCTTAAGTAAACCGGGTGCTGGGCCAAGGACTACATTTTGGTTATATTGGTACGGTACCAGGCCTAAACGGCCAAAAAAACAAAAGATCACAATCCTAAACAGTGTGGGTAATCAACTACAGAGAGGGTTAACCCCTTCTGTACCGACGACGTTTTATTTATTGTTGTTATACCAGGTTTTTGCTGGGGTTAATTGGATTGATTAGGTAGGTCCTTGCTTGACTGGAGAAGTTGAATCCACATAAATACATGCACAAAGGTAATAGAGGGTAAATATAACACAGCGTCTGGCTGGCTCAGTTGATAGCGTGCCTGCTTCCCATCTTGCAGGTCTTGCGTTCAATCCCCGCTCAGATTGAAATGTTTTTCTGAGATATAGCCGGCGGTTACCGTCTCCCCATGAGCAAGGGAGATGAGTAATGGTCTCTGATTGATTAAAGAAGCGTCAAGCGCTTGAGAATCCTCGAAGGAGATACGGGCGCTATATAAGTAGCCAGACGATTATTATTATTTATTATTACATTCATAAATTGTATTATTTAGGCACACAAATATTGATTAAGTAAAGGTAATAGGTAATTATAAATATAGTTCGTAGACGCACGAACGAGGATCCACAATTACTCCCTCACGATTATGACACTGCCTGTTGATATTACCTAAGTACTCTCTTTAATAAGCTACGTCACTAGTACTTCTTTGAGGTTACACTACATATATATACATTAAGATATTCACTTAAGCACTTGCCTTTAATAAGGTACGTCACTAGTACTTCTTTGAGGTTACACTGTGTATTGATGTTATGAAGATATTACACTTAAGTACTTTCCTTTTATAAGGTACGTCACTAGTAATTCGTTGAGGTTAAATGGCGTATTTATATGTTAATATATTACACTTAAGTACTTCCTTTAATAAGGTACGTCACTAGTACTTCTTTGAGGTCACACTGGGTATTATATAAGAGGCACTACTGTAGTCTTCTGATGAAGGTCTTGGCCGTGGTGGTGGTCCTGATGTGGATGTTGGACAGTGGATGGAACTCAATGAAGAACTCTTGGGTGTTGGATCTTAAATGGTGTTACAATATACCAGTGCATCTGTTACATATCATCGGACTAACGTAAGAGGGCTGATTTGACACAATGTCTCTTAACTATCCTGACAATTATAAGAGTCTTTCATGGACTGAGTGGATGAGGTTATTTTGGGCCTTTTACAGTATATGTATCCCAGAACCAGTGCCTGAGATTCCGTAGTGTAATGACTCTAGAAGCAAAGTGCCGTTATGCAAAAGCTACGGTATCTCGCA
Organism: Lithodes maja; assembly: GCA_037953745.1. Taxonomy (NCBI): domain Eukaryota; kingdom Metazoa; phylum Arthropoda; class Malacostraca; order Decapoda; family Lithodidae; genus Lithodes; species Lithodes maja. The sequence goes on along the minus strand of JBAKBP010003639.1, from coordinate 124,339 downwards.
GTCCTACCCTTCAAAAGCCCAGCCACTGTGTGAATTTTAGAAAGGTTTCAGAGGTTGGTTTACTACCAATAAAGCGCTTGTCAAAAGAGCCTTCTTTAGTGACAGTAAAACCTAGTTAATCGAGGCAGAAGAACTGATATTAGGTTGTCCCCAGTGGGATCTAATAACGAATTCCTTTGATGAGCCAAGATCTAAAGAATCCTAAATAGATCTTTATAACCAGTGCTATCAGTGTTCTATTTAGTGCAAACCCAAATCTTCCAGTTGTTATTTACCCTCCAGTGAGGGTAATTAATAGCTTTCCAACTGTGTAGATCTTAACTTTACCTGTCATAGTCTTACCTCTTTTGGCATTTCTCCCGGTTTCCCTTTTCCGGGTAAGAAGGACATCTGTGTGGGGAGGAGGTCCTGGGGTGCTTGGGGTAGTCCCTCCTGACTTCCCTGTCATGGTGGTGATGCGGCTGGGAGGAAGAAGGGCGCGTGGAGGTATGGTGTTTATGTTTGTTGGTCTTCCTTTCCTTTGCACTTTTTCCTTTCCTCATGGATTCAGGGTTGTGGATGGTTACTTGGATATCCTTGCCGGGTGTTGGAGGGGGTGCTGGAGTTATCGAGGCGACTCTGGTGTATCCTGATGGTGTGGTGGTTATGGCTTCCTTCCTCGGGGGTGTGGTGGTATGTGCGAGAAAACTGCTTGGTGGTAGTGGCATGGTGTTTATTTTCTCCGTTATCTTAATTGCATTGTGGCTATATTTAGACAATTTTGTGCAGTTTAAGAAGGATCTGTGGTGATAAAAAGGGTTAAGTGTTCGAAGCCTGTTAATTACTAGATGCCCTTTTGAAACTGAATATATTTGTCTAATAGTTGCTAGAATACAATGAACAGAACGTCACCGGTACAGAATGAGTTAACCCTTTCACGCACATATGACGCAGAGGTTGCCAGATTAGCAATAAGAAAGAGTTCTCTCACTATTATAATTACCTCTCCAAAATTAGTTTTCTGCCCACAGCTAACTCAAAGTCAACTGCAGAGACTGAAGTAACTAAACTAAAGGTTTCTAAATACCCCTGATGGTAACAAAGGCTTTAAAGTATCTCCAATAGGCTCAAAATCGCGTCATATGTCGGAGAGGGTTAATAGGAAACCTAATAGATTATCGTTGAAATGGACAAGGATTGCAAAATATCACTCCCATGCTCAATTATGCCTATCCATACTCCTTTTAAGGGGAGATGAGTCGTTTTTCTAGATCCCCTTCTCCCTCATGTTTAGCCCCATTAGTTTTCAGATTTTAAGATGTTTGCCCCATTAGTTTGTCGATAATAAGACCTTTTGCCCCATTTATTTGTCAATATTAAGAACTTTCGGGCTATTTAGGTGTTCTTTTTTTTTTCCTGGCAAACGATAGTGAGCCTGTAGTTTGGGAAGAACCGACCTTCGGCCTGCACATTTTTCTACCGAAAAATGTACCAATTAAACAAGAAGGGGGATCTAATGGATGTTTTATTTTAAGTTTGATGGATGTCTAGGGAGGAAACAAATCATAGTAATTAATATATGAAATAATCGACCCAAAAATATACTCTTCCCCTTCAAAGCAGAACTTGTGTCGTACGAATTATAATATCATATGGCTCATATAATTTCGTGAAGGGGCAGAACTTCCTTGTCACATTTGTTGTACATATAGCCACATCTCTGGCTATTGAATGTTTGAAGGTCTGAATAACTGTAATACATACTGGGGTAGAAATGAGACCAATTGACCACCTGCGAGTTTCAGGCTATAGGGAAGTTGGAGCCGTGAAAATCGATATTAACGAGAAATGAAATAATAATGTGAGGGTCTGATGGATAAAAAGTATGACCAATTTGGTTTTATGTATTTATAGATGTGCTATGCCCGTGTGTTTGCTGATAATTCTACCAAAATATTGATGGCAACAGCTCCAACTTCCCTATAGACCAAATCTAGCAAGTGGTCAATAGGTTACATGTGTTCTATTATTTATTATTAATCCGTTAATGGCGGATGGGCGTATGTATTTCCTCATTCATGTAGATTTTATTATATTTTTTATTAGTGTCTTATCTAGACCTTCATCAAGCTTAAAAAAACATCCCCCAAGACCCTCTTTCAAGATAAATACGTTCATTTGTCGATATAAAAATGGCCTGGCCTTTAAATTACAGGCTTGCTATCGCTAACCAGTAAAAAAAATCGACACCTAAATGACACGAAAAGTCATAATATTGAAAAAGAAATGGGGCGAAATTTAAAAAAAATGTACAAACTAATGTGCCGAACGTCATCAAATCTGAAAAGTAACGGGGCTAATCATGAGAGAGAAGGAGGTCTACACAAATTACCCATGTCCCCTTAAGCATTCAGGGACGCATTGTTCCTTCCATTCTGGCTGTTATTAGACGATTTTATTCAGTTTAGAAAGGTACTTTGGAGGTCAAAAGGTTAGTAGAGATATATTTTAACCCCTTTGATTCCCAGAGGGCCTTCGGAAACTCAGTAAAATCGCCTGCTGATAGCCAATACATAATGAAGGAAAGCATCCTAATACTGAGAGGGATAAATTGTGTTTGCCTTAAAATCACTCAATTTATGAACATTACAGGAATTATTTACAATTGGTTGGGCTAGCGTCCTGAAAACAAGCTGAATAATCGAGCGAAATGCATCAGAATACGGAGGTGAATAATTCGTGGCCACCTCCTCGCAGATCAAAGCGACTAATAATAAATAGATAGGTAGGACAGAAAGGCAGAGGTAGACAAAGTGAGAGGTGGATGGATGGAGTTAAGAAGCATATGAGCGAAAACGGTGCTGGATGGGAGGAGGGGCGTCGACTGAATGGGGACAGAAGTGCATGGAGGGGTTTCGTTCGTGGCCACCCCTTCGGGGATCACGGCGTCCGGCAATAGATAGTGTCAATTTAAACCTGCCAGTGTAAATTATTAATTCAAAGATTGCCAATGTACACAAATCTGAAAGAGTGTGTGAACAATATAGTACTGTAAGATAAACTAATATAATATAAATAAAGCAAAGTGGTATGTCCACTAACTTTTATGACTGTTACGTCTGCATCATCTTTCCTCCTTTGCCTCCCACAAAAAACCCTCTCCTTTCATCCATATTATCTATTAGGGGGGGGGGGGGGGATATATATATATATATATATATGTGTAGTAAAACTCGCTAGGAAAATTGAAACAATGGTGTTCCATTGTTTCAATTTTCCTAGCGAGTTTTACTACATAATTTGATCACACGTATTTGTGATTTTACCTCCATATATATATATATATATATATATATATATATATATATATATATATATATATATATATATTCGTTCTTTCTCCTCTTCCATTTCCCAAAACATTGGTCTGCTTCGCAAGGTTTATAAAACATTTGCTTGTGACGCCTCAGTTATCAAGTCTTTTTATGCTTTTATTTTGCCACATTTCGAGTACTGCTCACCTGTCTGGTTGTCAGCAGCTGACTGCCATCTCAAGTTGCTTGACAGGTCGCTAAATTCCATCAGTTTTATTCTACCTCATTTGTCTCTTGATCTGTGTCATCGACGTAAAGTTGGTGCCCTTAGTCTTTTATTTAAAGTTTTTAACAACCCTCAGCATCCCTTACATGGGGTTCTGCCTGGGCCCTATGTCCGGGCTCGTGCAACTAAATTCACAAGCAATCTTAATTGATCTTGCCATGAGCCGTGTTAATTTTTCTACTACACAGTTTTCACGGTGTTTTGTGCCGGCCATGGTTGACTTGTGGAATAAGTTGCCAAATGAGCTAGTCAATTCAGCTAATATCTCCATTTTTAAGTCTAGAGTTAATGCTTTTTTGCAGCATTAATTCTAATTTTTAAACTTATTTTATTCTATTTTATTGTATTATATTTATACTTGATATCCTCCACTGCATAAAATGTTATCTGTGTTTAATATGTGTATATGTACAGTACAGTATACAGTATATGTTTTTATTTTTTCCTAAGTTGCCGTAGTCTCTCTCCAGTGCCTCCGGGTGTTTTGTGTGGATTGATCTTGATGGTGTTTCTGCACCCTGGTTGGAGACTTCGGCATCTCATATAATAATAATAATAATAATATATATATATATATATATATATTTTTTTTTTTTTTAGTATAGCCAGGTAATAGATTCTCTTTTAAACAAACGAGGTTAAAGGCAACAGAAGTTTCAGCATTCAAGATTTTATTGTTACAGCTTTCAATAGTTCTAACAATTTTCCTCTGGGGTTCAGAGATGAGGTACAACAGGTTAGCAAAATTCATGGTGGATCCAACGTTTCACAAGTAAACATCTTGCATCTTCAGGGAATGGACAGGTAATGATTAGAATAAGGACAAAGCAACATATTTATACAAAATTCGAGGATCAAGAATAGGTAGGTGGGCGGAGCTACTGGGTGTGGGGTGGCTGTTCATTGGTGGAAGGCAGTCTATTCGCGAGACGGGCACTAAATCTTATCGGTGGTTGGTTGTTGGCTGTGGGTGGCTGTGATTGGTTGGTGTTGTCAGTTGTGTGCTGAGCGCGGAAAGGTAAGGGAGGGGGGCACAGGGCGAGAGGAAGGGGGGCAGTATGCCTGTAGCGCTTGCCTGAAGGAAGAATTAGAAGGTCTTGTGTTTGGTTGTTGATGCGGGGTTGAGCGTTTGGATGTATAGAGCTTCTAAAATAGCTAGTCTTCTGGGGTCTGATTCTTTGTCGAGTATGGTAGTTTGTTTGTCTAGGTCGGCGCGAGTTAGGGCAAGATGGTGGGGGGCTTGATAGTGATCTTTTATAGCGCCAGATTGAAGGTGGAGGGTTAGTCGACGGGAAAGGCGAGTCTGTGTCATTCCAACATAGGATAGGGGTCCACAGTCCCCAGAGGTGCAAATATGCTGGTATATCACATGATCGGCTTTCGGTTGGTTGGTGGAAATTGGGCGGTTACGGAGGACAAGGTTGGAGGTCTTAGGAGATTTGTAGTAAATAATGAGTTTTATTTTATTGTCAGGGTTGGTGGGGAGGACGTTTTTGTGAATTATTTCTTTCATAATGGATTCGTCTGTTGTGTGGTCGGAAGATATGTAGTTTCTGTAGAAACATGTAATGTCATTGGCCGGGTTGGTGCTAGGGGGGTCTTGTTTGTACCATTTTTCTAGGTGGTGGTTGATGGCATTGGTGACGTCAGTGTTGGAATACCCATTGTTGACTAGGACCTGGGTGAGCCTTTCCAATTCATTGTGTGTGTCATTCCAGGTGGTGCAATGGGTGAGGGCTTTCCTGACATAGGCGGCGATGGTGGACTGATGGTATCGTTTTAATGGGGAAAGTGAATGCCCTAAACGATACCATCAGTCCACCATCGCCGCCTATGTCAGGAGAGCCCTCACCCATTGCACCACCTGGAATGACACACACAATGAATTGGAAAGGCTCACCCAGGTCCTAGTCAACAATAGGTATTCCAACACTGACGTCACCAATGCCATCAACCACCACCTAGAAAAATGGTACAAACAAGACCCCCCTAGCACCAACCCGGCCAATGACATTACATGTTTCTACAGAAACTACATATCTTCCGACCACACAACAGACGAATCCATTATGAAAGAAATAATTCACAAAAACGTCCTCCCCACTAACCCTGACAGTAAAATAAAACTCATTATTTACTACAAATCTCCTAAGACCTCCAACCTTGTCCTCCGTAACCGCCCCATTTCCACCAACCAACCGAAAGCCGATCATGTGATATACCAGCATATTTGCACCTCTGGGGACTGTGGACCCCTGTCCTATGTTGGAATGACACAGACTCGCCTTTCCCGTCGACTAACCTTCCACCTTCAATCTGGCGCTATAAAAGATCACTATCAAGCCCCCCACCATCTTGCCCTAACTCGCGCCGACCTAGACAAACAAACTACCATACTCGACAAAGAATCAGACCCCAGAAGACTAGCTATTTTAGAAGCTCTATACATCCAAACGCTCAACCCCCGCATCAACAACCAAACACAAGACCTTCAAATTCTTCCTTCAGGCAAGCGCTACAGGCATACTGCCCCCCTTCCTCTCGCCCTGTGCCCCCCTCCCTTACCTTTCCGCGCTCAGCACACAACTGACAACACCAACCAATCACAGCCACCCACAGCCAACAACCAACCACCGATAAGATTTAGTGCCCGTCTCGCGAATAGACTGCCTTCCACCAATGAACAGCCACCCCACACCCAGTAGATCCGCCCACCTACCTATTCTTGATCCTCGAATTTTGTATAAATATGTTGCTTTGTCCTTATTCTAATCATTACCTGTCCATTCCCTGAAGATGCAAGATGTTTACTTGTGAAACGTTGGATCCACCATGAATTTTGCTAACCTGTTGTACCTCATCTCTGAACACCAGAGGAAAATTGTTAGAACTATTGAAAGCTGTAACAATAAAATCTTGAATGCTGAAACTGCTGTTGCCTTTAACCTCGTTTGTTTAAAAGAGAATATATATATGTATACTGCATATATATCTCCACTCATATGTTGATGACTCTACACTATTCAACTAGTTTTTTCACAACAACCTAGCATGCAATCACTCCAAAACTCACGAAACTGGGCCATGGTATGTCTATATTCTCAGATATAATTTATTTCTGATTGGGGCACCTGCCTTTCAACGCAGTTCCACTTCTATTCTGTCCAGCTCTCCAACCCAAGAATTGGCATTTTTTCTCAGTTTGTCTTCTACTCAACTAGTGAACTTTGGAACATTCTCCCTCAAACAATCTTTCCTTCATCCTATGACTTCGACTGCATTAAAGTGTGTCCAGGCATTTTGACCACAACGTCCCTTGAAATTTGGCTCTCTGTCACTCTTTTGTCTTTTGGGGAGACACTCAATACAGGCAACCTGCCTTTTGTTTCCTTCATGCACATAGATTACAAAACAATTTATATATATACAGTATAATGCCTGTTTAATACCAAAATGGCATCATAACAATAAACACATATCATAACCCCATAAGTTCTCGATCTCCCGCAACCTCTCCGCAAGACTCAAAATAATTCCAAGCGTGTGTTTTGTTGTGAGTCTACACCCTATATATCTGGCAGGGGCGCTGATATGTGATACTCTTAAGGCTGTGATATGGCCTCCTTGCTGCGTTAAAGATGGTCTGATATCTCTGGCTGGTGTATTTTGTCCTGTGTGTGGGTGTGTATGTGTGTGTGTGTGTGTGTGTGTGTGTGTGTGTAATTTGTTTTCACTCACTTGTTCGCCAAGGGGAATTCACGCAATGCGAGCTAAGCTCATTATTATCGCGCCTCCTTAACTGGGAATGTATTGCGTGAAATGCATGTTAAGTGTTTATGTATCGTTGGAATGGCTGTGGATGTGTGTGTAGTCTGTATTTTAGCCAATTGGCGACATCTGGAAACTAAGGCTTAGGGTTAATCTGTACGATACCATTCTCACTACGGTACCAGTCTCACCCGAAGGCTTAGGTTGACCAGTAGCTTAGGTTGATCAGTACGATACCCATCTCACCTTGTAACCGATCACCAACCCCAGATGGGACGTCACAACTTCGTCCACTTATACCAGGTTCCTATTTATACTGCGAGGTGAACAGAGGCTACACCGTTAAGAGACTTGCCCAAATGTCTCTTCCCCGCCCGGGACTTTCTGGTTGTGAGCCAGACGCGCTATCAGTTACGCCATCACGGGGGAGGTGTGTGTGTGTGTGTGTGTGTGTGTGTGTGTACAAAGGAGTACCAATGAAAACAAGCAAACAACAGGTCATACGACCCCTCGAGGTTACTTGCCCTCCAAAACACTGCTGTTCCAAGGGTTGCAACAGTATTTCGGAGAGAATGTGGGAAAGATGTGAGAAGGAAGTGCTGCCCTGGGGTTTAGTTCATGGCAGGGGAAATTATATTAAGATCTATTAGGTTATTTAACAAACACTACTAAAGAAAACGTTTATTCAATTACACATGCAGTCAATCTTGGGTTCAGGGCAAGGTGCTTGCCTAGGCGAACTTTGAAGGTGTTGCAGTCTATGACATCTCGGGGAAGCCCATTCCACAAATTGACGAATCGATTGAAGAAGAAATTCTTGGATTCGTTAGAGTTGAATGATTTACCAAAGATTTTGCAGCCATTTCCCCTCGTGTAGTTTGATCGATCAATCGTATAATATTTATTACAGTTCATGTTGTTGATGCCTTTAACCCTTCTTTGGCGGCGCGCAGCTTATGTCGTGTGAAATAAATATGGACTAAGTGGCGGTTCACAACTTATGTCGTGTGCCATTTTCACCACGTAATGTTGCTGAGAGAGAGAGATGAGTGGTGGGAGGAGCGTAGCAAGCGTATGACTGCTCCAGACCACCGCGGCGGACCTACTGACATGAATCCCACCCTTCCCTCCCCTCTCACACTTGCTACACAGGGAATTATGTAGGGAAATTACCTAATTACAGGGTTTTTGCACTCGTGTTGCACGATCGTTGCAAGAGAACCAGCGGTCGTACAAGGATGGTTCGGGTGTCATTGGAAAGCTCTGTTTATGCCCTTTCAGGGATAGATACTTGTTTTACGTTCTGGGTCTTATTTAGGCATGAAAATTATCACGTAAACAACCCTATTTAGGGAAGAAAAAAAACACGCTGGGCGCTATGGTCCCCTAGCCCGCCAATAAGGTGTTAATGATCTTGAAAACTTGAATAAGGTCACCTCTCAATCTGAGCTTGATTAATGAATATAAAGTTCTTTCTTTAAGACGTTCCTCCTCGTATGGTTTGTTCCGAAGACAGGGTATCATCTTGGTAATTCTTCCAATTTGTCTATATTTTTTTTATAGTAAGGTCACCAGAACTGAACGCAGTATTCCAAAAGGGGGCGGACTAATGAATTGTAAAGGGTGAGAATAGTCTTTTGATTTATGTTCAAATTATCTACAAATGAAACCTATAATAGCAAAGAAAAAATAGTTCGAGTACCAAGAAATAATAGCACAGACAATAGAAATAAAAATAAATAAAAACCAAAATCACAATATCAAGAAACCATATAATAATAATTATAAGGAATAAAACAACAAGAATACACGAAGGCAAACCAAAACAAAATCTCCCAGAACCCTCTTTATATTCCAGGAACTTTGAGGCCCCCGAGGTTGAGCTTAACTTTAAGGCAAACAACAAAGGCTAATCTGGTAATGCTTCCGTTGATAGTTTGTGAATGTAAGACGAGGAGAGATCTTTTAACTTGGGCCTCTTTCTCCCTCGTGTTTAGCCCCATTAGTTTTAACATTTTAAGACGTTCGCTCAATTAGTTTGGCAATTTTAACACCTTTACTGTAGCTCCATTTCATAGTCAATTATAAGACCTATCGTGCCATTTAGGTGACGATTTTTTCCTAGCGAGCGATAACGAGCCTGAAATTATAAGAGGAACCGGCCTTTGGCCGGAAAATTGTTCTACCGAAAAATATATAAATTTATCTTGAGGGGGGGTCTAGGAGGTGTTTCTCTAAGTTTAAGAGAGGTCTAGTGAGGAAACTAACACGTAAATTAATAAATTAATTTAATAAACCGCCACTGTCCCCTTAATGCCAAACAAAAGATAATTTGGTAATGCTTCCGTTGATAGTTTGTGAATGTAAGCCAAGGAGAGAGAGAGAGAGAGAGAGTACAAAGGAAATCAAGCAACAACAGGTCTAGCGTCCCTTCTAGGCTCCTTGTCCTCCAAAACACTGAAGATCAAGTGTTCAAACAGTGGTTTAGAGTGGGTAAGGGTACATTGGAAAGGGAACTACTGCCCTGGAACTAATGTCCGTGGCAGGATTAGGAAGTTAGTGGGGGACAGATGGGTTAGTAACTGAGGGGGGGATAAAATAAAGTTATTCATTTACAAACGCAGTCAGTCGCGGGTTTGATGCGAGATATTTGTCTAGGCAAAGTTTAAATGAATCCACGGTGCTGCAGTCTAAATCGTCTCGGGGGGGGGGGGAGGGAACATTCTACAAGTTGACAACTCAATTAAAGAAGAAATTCTTAGATTCGTGTGAGTTAAATGATTTGCCAATAATTTTGCAACCGTTTCCTTGCGTGTAATTAGATTGGTCGATAGTGCCTTTGATGATTTTGAACACATGAATTTAGTCGCCTCTTAACCCTTCCTACCCGGGCCTCCCTTAGGTAAGGACAGCTCTGCAGAAGGGCCGCTACCCGGCCGTCCTTACCTAAGACAGCAGCTTAATAGCCTAATTAAGCTTGGTACTGAACGCCGTGGCGTACGACGTATGTCAACAAACCCAAGCGTTCGTCACCGCACCTCCGAAAACAAGAAGGAGAAGACTCTTCAATGTTATTGTTCTGACGTCACGACGAAATTAGTGTCTGAAAAGCCCCCATATTGGCAACATCTCTGCAATATTTGCTCCACTGAAATCGTCATCACAACTGAACCAGTTGACTTACAGAGCTCTACTCAATGCCAAAATACAGATTGAAAACTGCACTACGATTATAGATGAGTGGGAAAGTTCTAGCAGTGAAAACAAACATAAATACGGTAGCCTAGGCCTAGACGTTTTTCAACCATTTCGCCTGGGTACGGGCGACCGTCCTTAGGTAAGACAGGCCGGGTAGGAAGGGTTAATCTGCGCTGGGTTAAGGGAAATAGATTTAATTCTCTAAGACACTCCTCGTATGGTTTCTTCTTTAGGCTAGGTATAATTTTGGTAACTCTACGTTGAACTCTTTTCTAGCTTGTCTATATCTTTTTGGTAATAAGGGAACCAGGATTGAACGCATTATTCCAGAAGAGGGCGGACTAAGGAACTGTAAAGGGTTAGGATAACGTCTTTGGATTTATGCTCAAATGACCTGCCTACAAAGCCAATTATTTTGTTTGCCTTCTTAACATCTTCTGAACATTGTTGACTAGGTTTTAGGTTACTCGATATTGTTACTCCCAGATCGGTTTCTCTGTTTACATTCTTAAGCTGAGTGCCATTCATCGAATAGTTTGGTTTCTCATTTTGGTATCCGATATGTAGTACTTTACATTTACCGTCTTGCATTCCATGCACTTTTAGTTTTGGCAGTAAACGTTTGTGGGGAACTTTGTCAAAGGCCTTTTGAAAATCAAGGTATATAATATTTACAGCTTTACTCTCATCGTAGAGGTTGAGGATATCGTGGAAGAAGTCTAAGAGGTTTGTTAAACAGGAACGTTTGTTATGAAAGCCGTGTTGAATATCTTTGAGTTTGTTATTTTCCTCTAAGTGATTTACGAGTCTGTCTCTTATGAGCGTTTCTAGCATTTTACATACAACTGAGGTTAAGCTAATTGGACGATAGTTACTGGGTAGGGATTTTCTGCCTTTTTTGAATATCGGTGTTACTTTGGCTAGCTTCTACTGATCAGGCATAGTTCCAGACTGCAAGGATTTATTGAATAGCAATGTCAGTGGTTTGGAGAGCTCATCCTTAGCTTCCTTTAGAGCTCTAGGTGAGATAGTATGAGGTCCAGTCGTTTTATTTACCTTGAGTTTATCTAAACATTCAATACTTCTCTCTCGGTAACGGTAATATTGCATAGAACATCTGAATTGGCGATGGTGTATGGATATCACTGAGGTCTTCTGTTGTAAAAACTGATGCAAAGAAGGTATTGAGGGCATTACTCATTTGTACTTCGTCTTTGGTGTATTCTCCATTTTCATCGACTAACGGTCCAACAATTGAAGTAACTACTCTCTTCTTTCTGATATAACTATAGAATTCTTTCGGATTTGTTTTACATTGATTCGCAACATGTAACTCCAGGGTCTTTTTACTTTGCTTAATTAACTTTTTGGCTTTGCGTCGTAGCTCTACAAATTTCACCCGTTCTTTGTCATTTTGTGAGGATTTTAATCTATCATTAGCAAACTTTTTAGCAAGCAGACAGTTTGAAATATCTTTATTCCACCATTTGGGCTTATCATTATGGCCTGTACGCCGTATATTCGATGGTATGCAGTCTTGCACTGCTTTTAGGTAAGTGTTTGCGAATGATTCCCAAGATGTATTTATGTCGTTATTGTTAATTAGAAAGCTCCAGTCAATTTCTTTAAAAATTGCTCTGAGTTTACGAAAGTTTGCTTGCTTGCAATTAGGGACATTTTCGATGCTGCTATTTGGTTCGTTACTAGTAAACTTTAAACTGAAAGTTATCGTACGATGGTGGCTGTTACTGAATTCATCACCGACATTCAAATTCTCTATTAATTCTTCTTTTGTTGAAAGTACAAGGTCAAGGACATTATTTCCACGGGTTGGAGATCTAACAAATTGATATAGCGAACTCTCTTCCAAGTTTGCATACACGTCTTGTCCAGAGTGTGAAGTAATATTATCTCCCTACTTGGTCACAGGTAAATTGAAGTCGCCAAAAATTACGGTATCTTGCGAGTTACTAAGTCTGCAATTTACTCATAAATGTCTCGGTCAGTTTGAACTGATTGAGTTGGAGGTCTGTATATTAGTGCAAGTATTATTTTTGTACCTTCATTATTCTTTATTAGCACAAAGGATGTGTCGACGTTCACAATTTGAGGTTTTGACAAGAGGGTCGGGTTAAGACTTTCTTTGATAACATATAAAACTCCACCTCCATTTCTATTGATTCGGCTTTTCTCAAACATTACATAACCGGGAAGTGAATTCCGGGTGGATGGGACTCGTTAGCCTTGGTCGGCAACCCATCTAGGGGAGACAACCTTATACAAATCCGGGTGGATGGGACTCGTCAGCCTTGGTCGGCAACCTGTCTAGGGGAGTAAACCTTATACAAATCCGTACTGCTCACCTAAGGGTGAAGCAGGTTAGTGGATGGACTAGCCGCGCACCACTGTAGAAAAATAGTGCTAAAAATATACATAGAATGCCTCGGAGTTAGATGGACCCTAAGTTGAGTGGTCAATCCTGTAAGTCCTTCAGTAAACTGGCACGGATTGTCCTTCTCACAGGGGTTAGGTCTGCTTGGGGGCGTTTTGTGTGTGGCCACCCTCGTAAAGAGGAGTAAGGCGTCCGGCAATAGATAGATAGAAGTGAATACACTGCTAAAAAGTCTCTGTCTTCTGTATTGATCCAAGATTCTGTTATGTCAATAACATCGTAATTTTCTGTAAACACTAGTTCCTCTAAATCTGAAAATTGATTGCGTATGCTACGAGCGTTTGCATAGAAAACATTTAAAGTTTTGGAAATGAAATTCACGGAACGCTCTTTATTCAACTTCTTGGTTCTGCTCGTATCTACATTTATGTACCTATCTCTCCTCAGTTCTCGATCCTCGTCTCTGGTTGTCCTCGGTCCTTGGTGTCCTAGATCATTGTCCCTAGTGGTCCTCGGTCCTCGATCCTTGTCTCTGGAGGTCCTCCGTTCTCACTGTCCTCGATCATCGTCCCTGGTAGTTCTCGGTCCTCGATCGTCGCGCCTGGTTGTCTACGGTCCTCGATCCTGGTCCCTGGTTGTCCTCAGGCCTTGAACCTCGTCCCTGGTGGTCCTTGGTTGGCTCTGCTTTTTCTCTGAAAATCCTTTACTGTGTCGTGAAGCAGGCAGCCAAATCTTGCTGCTCCCACTGGTTCAGATGGACTCCATCTGCTACAAACAGATGATCTTCACGGTAGAAGTGATTCCAAGTATTGATGAATCCAATGTTTTCCTCCCTGCAGTGGTTAGCTAGATGACGATTCACGCTAGTGGCAATATTGAGAGAGAGAGAGAGAGAGAGAGAGACCTTTTTACTTGGGCCAATCTTCAGAGCGTTGTGGAGGGGAGGGATGCTATAGCTATCTTGCAGGGAGAAGTTTAATACCGTGGTGAGTTTTACTATTAGGGGCATGGTTATTGATATTATTGTTGTTATTATTATTATTATTATTATTATTATAATTATTATATATATCAATATTATTATAAATATCTTCCTTTGGCTAAAAGGTATCATATTCTGTTAATAAATATATATATATATATATATATATATATTGAGGTTGAAAGAAATGGCAATTTCTGCGTTGGAAATTTTATTATTCAAAGTTTCCAGGTCTCTGATGAGTTTTCGCTGGGTGGCAGGAAGTAGATGAATGAGATGAGCAAACTTCATGGTGGTACAGGGTTACATAAATGTACATGATTATACAGGATATACGACACGTTTCACTGAACAACCAGCATTATCAAGTAAGGGTAGAATGATATAAAAGGTAAACAGGAAGGGTATATATAGAGGGTGGCGGATCAGAGGAGGCGAAAATCAGGGGGCAAAAGTCTCCTATTGGTGGAGGGGTATTCTAGGAGTGCAAAAGGGGGAACCGCTTCACGCAGGCGCACTGGATGCGGGATGGTGTTGGTCGGGTGGCGTGGTCAAAGCTGATTGGCTGCGTGTCGAGGGGCGTGGCCTAAGTTGTGTGGTCCGTGTGGCGCCGGCGGAAGACGAAGCTGAAGGAGGTAGCGCAGGGGGCTGCGTAAAAGGCACCGGGGGGCGAGGAGGGGTGTTAGGTCCTGTAGGGTAGTGCCTTTTGGCAGAAGGAAGGATCTGAAGGTCTAGAGTTTGGTTGTTGATGTTAGGATGTAAGGCTTGGATATATAACGCTTCTAGTATAGGTAATCTCCTTGGGTCACTTTCTTTATCGAGTATGGTGGTGTGTTTCTCTAACTCGTTGCGTGTGAGGTCGGGTGGTTGGGGGTGAGATAGTGGTTTTTGATGGCTCCAGCCTGAAGGTGAAGAGTTAACCGACGTGAAAGACGAGTCTGCATCATGCCAATATAGGAATGAGGTCCACAGTCCTCATAATTACAGGTATGTTGGTAAATGACGTGATCGTCGGTCATCGGGCTCTTTATCTTGGTGGAAGCTGGTTTGTTGCGGAGAACGAGGTTGGAGGTCTTGGGGGTGTGACGCACCCAGTGCGTGGCAACGTAACCTGATTGTACTCCTTGGTACTCCACTGTACCGCCACTGTGTGGTACCGCTGTACCGTGCTGGCTGCTTATATTGAGTGTGACAACGTATAACTATGTTCTTTGTATCTCTGCAAAGGTCTCGTCATGTGCTAACCAGTGGTGGGTTTTGTTTTAAGCCATGTCGAGACCTTCCATTTAATATGTAGTATCAATAGAGAAGTTGATAGATAAGACAATGGGAGTTCAGAGAGAGAGAGTGAGTTAGTTTTCAGAGCGAGAGGGTAGCAACGCGCCACGCTGCCGGAGTGGTGGTTGCCAGACGTATGGACCGGTTGGCAGCCTTGCGCTTATAGCTAGGTGCGACAGGGTTGGTAGTCCATTGCCGCCTGCCTATGCTGCCTGGGTTGCCCATGTTGTCGCACTGCACATTGCCTGGAGGCTCGCTGTGTGTTCCATGATCAGGTTGCCTAGAACCTTTGAGATTCTAACATCCCTTGCCCTCTCTCCCAATTTCTCACGGTTGCACTCTTTCTCTCTAACGACATTACTCTCATTTCATTCTTCTCTCTATTTAAATGCATAACCTTCCCTTGAGGTCCTAAAGGAGTTTCAGCACTCACCTCTCGTATTACTCTTAGGACAAGCATATATTTACATGTATTAGATTTAAGGGGTTAATGTGAACAGCGATCTTCTTGATGAGGATAGTTGGTGAACGTTCTACATGTTCACGAGTTATATGCCCAGCTCATCATCCAATTTGTGACTAGACTAGTGCCATGTGTAAGAGCCCGACCATGCCCAGGAGTTGTCTGTAGAGGGGCGAGGACTTAGCCTTGATTTGCCTACCGAGCCAGGAGCGAGTGCAGTACCAGAGACTACAGCTCGCTCGTAGTGCCGGTATAGTAGAGTAACGTAATTTATCTGTCCTTGTGTTCTCTGCAGTCTTTTCCTGGGTTCTCGCTTTCGGTGCTGGGACTCGTTGTTCCTGTGACTTGGCCTGCTAGCTAGAACACATGGGGATGATGAGTGGGTTATATCTTTATTTTACTATGCATTGCAGCTCTCTTTAAGTATATGTATCTAACACTTTACAATACACATTACTCACACACAAGACAACACTATTAATACTTTCATGTATCAATTAACTGCACTGTCGTTTTGCTGCTGTGTCCGGAGTTCTGTTGCGTAGGGCGCATACGGACTCAGAGGGGAGACAGAGTGAGAGAAGCGAAGTAGCCTATGCGGTAGTAGGCTACCGGCGCAGTACTGTTGCCTGCAACCTTTTAGTTATTCCAAGTATAGATTCATTCTTATAATAAGTGACTACTATTTATGTTCCTTCCATGTGTATTATTAGGTATCTACTGGATCATGAACATCTTGTATGCTACATGCTAGTGCATGTTAGTAGGGGACAGTTATTCTAGTGCACGCGCTTTCAAGTAGGCGTGTACATTTGTCATTTAGCATTTCACTGTCATACCTTTAGCCTGCTTCTATTCTACATTATTAGAGGCTTAATATTAACGTAGTTTCTTGAGTATTGCATTTCTTTAGTAATAACGTAATCTATAAATGTCTGAGGGAGTTTAGCCTCATAGCCTACCCCTGTTGTACACTTTCGCCGAGTTAAGGTACCTCGTTACCATAGACGATAACTCTGTAGGGCGTTGGTGCTTTTGTTGTCTGGAGCATATAGTATTTGGGACTGGAATCGAGCGTGTCGTTGTCACATAAGCCATTTCTGTCCTACGATCAAGAATCCCGAGTATGTATTGCCGATCCAGCCGTAACAAAATGGCGACCTTGCACAAGATTCAGTAGTATCCTATCACATGTTTTTTGGAGAACTATTCTATGCTACCTAGTAGAGCTGGCTAGAATTTTCTTGCATATTGGAGGAATTTTTATTGTGTCATTATTGTATTGGTGGACTTGCAGATTGTTTCGTTGGGGGTGTCTAGAGTAGAGTCATTCAAGCATCTTTAACATTTTGTGAGTCGAGACTGCAATTAGTAATAAGCACTTCTTTTTTTTTATGAACAGCAATTGTATAACCAGCACTATGTCTAATGACTCATCATTTACGGGGGAGGATAACACGGTACAGCCTAGTAACCAGCAAGTACAACAGATGTTTAGGGAGGGGAGTGTTATAAGTGGAGAGAGGGATGCCCGGGCATTTTTGCAGACACCTTTGACCGAACAGCGCCTGCAGGCTATTGATTGTTACGGTCTTCGCTGTTTAGCCACGGTTTTGGGGCGGGACTGTCCTGACAGTTGGCCCAAGAAGAATTTGGTGGCATGTTTGTTGGGTGATGGCGATGGGGCGGTGGGTGGAGTGGGGTCTTGGGGGGTTCCCTCCAAGCCTCCATTCCACTCTACCCCTGAGCTGGGCCCTCAGCCAGCGAGTCTTAGCACGATGCAGCAGGAGGGTTCTCAAGGGCAAGCTGGCTTACCCGTAAACACGTCTCGGTGTGGATCCCCCATTTTGTGCTCTCCCCCCCCAGGCCTCTCTCCTGAGATGTTATTTCAGCTAGAACTAGCTAAGTTTAAGCTGCAGGAGACTCAGATACAACAGGCTAGTATAGAACGGATTAAGCTGCAGGAGACTCAGATACAACAGGCTAGTATAGAACGCATAGAGGTTGCTAGAATCCAAGCCAATCAGGATGCAACCAGGTACCAGGCTGAAATGGATGTCGAGAAGTCTAGAGTAGAGACCACGGGGCGTCATCTCGGTGGTGGGCACCGGGTTACAGACTCACTTTCGCATTTAATTAAGTTAGTACCCGCATTTGATGAGACAGCAGTGACTGAGTTTTTTGCTCGTTTCGAAAAGAAGTGTCGTGAGTATGACTGGCCGGAGGTTAAATGGGCAGCATTAGTTTCATCACGTCTAGTGGGTAAGGGGTTGAAAGCCTACGATGCACTGTCACTGGACGAGAGTGTAGTGTATGGACTGGTGAAGGAGGCTGTGCTCCGGGCCTACGAACTGCAACCCGAAACTTATAGATTGAAGTTCCGTGGCGTGAATAAGAAGAGCGACGTCAGTTTTATGGAGCACGCACGGGACTTAACAGATGCAGGTAATAACTGGTTTCGGTCCGAGCACGCAGAGTCGGCTGAGGAAATTAAGCAACTTTTCTATCTGGAACAGTTTTACAAATGTACTGGAACCGATCTAACGCTGAACATTAAGGAAAAATGTCCCAAGACAGTAGAGGAGGCTGCCAAGATGGCAGACCTCAGATTATCATTGATTCGTGGTTGCGGTGCCGCTCAGAGGGCTGAGTCAGGGCAGAAGGGGCGCTATACCCCACCCACCAGAGTTTTCGATAATAACAAATCCTATGACACACATAACCACACTAAATGCATTGCACCTAATAACACCTACAAACACAAGCCTCTCCCGTTTACTAAAGGTCAGGCCCCTTCTTCGCCCGCACAAGGGAAGAAGCCCATTGGGGATGTGAAATGTTACAAATGTCAGAAGCTAGGCCATTATTCACGTGAGTGCCCTAGTAACACTCCCGCTAAGCCGGTGTCATTGGTTCACAGTATCGGTGTGTCTCTGAAGGCTGCAGCAACTGCCCGGGGTAGGTTGTCAGCAGCTGAGGCACACGCGGTAAAGAAGCGTACGGAAGGCTCGACACCTGTCCGGGACACTTTCTGTAGCCATCGGGGGCACGGGTTTGTGAGCTGGGGGAGTGAACTACGGAGGGTTGACTTGCTGAGGGATACGGGGGCTTCGCAAACTTTGTTGAGGAACTTCACAGGGAAACCAATAAATGCGGCCAGAGTTGTTGTGGTGCAGGGTATAAATGCTACGAGGTCATACCCACTTGTGAGGTTGGAGTTGAGAGTGGGAGATGTGTGCAGGGAGCTGGATGTAGGGATCGTTGAGTGTTTGCCAGTTGAGGGCGTCGACCTTCTTCTCGGCAACGACTTTGCGGTGCCCACTTCCGGGACTCCACCCTTAGTCGTTGCCGAGAGGGCGGCCGACGTGGATGGTGAGAATCGGGAATGGGTTGGGAGGTGCCAACAGGATGAGATGGCCTGTGTGGTAACCCGATCTCGCTCTGCGGCTCCTGCACAGCCTAGCACTCAACCTCGGGGACAGTGGAGGAAGGATCAGGAGAAGGTTGCTAAGGGCAGGAAAAGGGACATTGATTCTGCTGCACTTCTCGGTGATTCGGTACTTGGACCTATAATAAACACGGGAGTTGACTCTTGCCCAGATATGGTGTGTAACAAGGCAGAGTTGGGTAAGACTTCGCGTGAGGCAAGAGCTGTAGCGAGAGCCACTAAGGCAGTAGAGCCTACTAGCCGGGGTAATGTCTTATTACAAAACCATCTTGATGCATTGACGCCCAGGGACATTAGTGAGCAGCAGCTGCAAGACGCTAGCCTAGCTCGTTATAGCAATGGTGCCATAGAGTTGGAGGAAGATGGGGATGCGAAGCCGGGAGATTTCTTTAGGCTCAACAGGATATTGTACCGCAGATTTCTAGACCCCAAATCGAAGTGGGAGGGCGGTGCGAGGGTAGTAGACCAGGTGGTGGTTCCAAATAAGTATAGAGAGTCCTTATTGTGTCTGGCGCATGATGTGCCGGTGGCGGGTCATTTGGGGGTAACAAAAACATTGGCGGCATTGGGCAGGTTTTTCTGGTGGCCTGGGGTCAAGGCTGATGTCTGTGCATGGGTGGCTGGGTGTGCGACCTGCCAGACAACGGGGAAGCCTAACCAGACAATCCCGAAGGCACCTTTGTTTCCCATACCTGTCACCGGGCCTCCGTTCAGCAAAGTTGTAGTAGATTTGGTTGGCCCTTTCCCGCCTACTAGTAGTGGCAATAAATTTCTGTTGACAATCATGGATGTGGCTACGAGATACCCGGACGCATACCCCATGAGAAACGGCTCGGCAAAGGCAGTTGTTAAAAACTTATTATTGTTCTGTTCCCGTTATGGATTTCCACGTGAGGTGCAGTCAGACCAGGGGAGCAATTTTACATCCAAATTGTTCAAGCAAACCCTTCAGTTGCACGGT
Source organism: Lithodes maja (assembly GCA_037953745.1). Lineage (NCBI taxonomy): Eukaryota > Metazoa > Arthropoda > Malacostraca > Decapoda > Lithodidae > Lithodes > Lithodes maja. The sequence continues at coordinate 104,270 of JBAKBP010003639.1, read as the reverse complement.
ATATGTTCTGTAGTGTCGTCAGCCTACCATCCCGAGAGTCAGGGAGTCTTGGAGCGGTGGCACTCGACCCTGAAGAGTATGCTACGCTGTTACTGTGCAGAACATGACACTGATTGGGATTTGGGTCTGCCGTATGTTCTGTTCGCTGCACGTGAAGTCCCAGGAGAGAGCCTGGGGTTCAGTCCAAATCAACTAGTCTTTGGCCATAATGTGAGAGGACCTTTAAGTATGGTGAAAGAGATCTGGGAGGGCGAAGAGAAGCCGGGGTCTGTACTTAAATATATCCTTGAGAGCCGGGAGAGACTTATAGGTTGCATGGCAGCGGCAGGTAATAACTTGGTTAATGCACAGGCGGTCATGAAGCACCAGTATGACGCCAAGGTGAAGCTTCGGGAGTTTTCGGTGGGTCAGGAGGTAATGTTGCTTTTACCTTTGCCTGGACACCCCCTTTCTGCCAAGTTTATTGGGCCGTATGTGGTGGCTAAGAAACTGTCCGACCTTGATTATCTCGTTGCAACACCTGACCGTAGAAAAAAACATCAGTTATGTCATGTTAACCTCATGAAAGAGTATGTGAGACGCCCCTCAGAGCCTCTCACTGTCCCTGTGCTGGCCTGCAGCGGCCAGGGTGGAGAAGGAGGTGGGGACAGTCATGCTGCTGAGGAGGATAGCTGGGACTGTGTCATTTCCGCGGAACAGTGGGCGGGGAATACTGAACAAGAGGCTAGGCAAGCTGTAAGTCACCTGCCTGAGCACCAGGGTGCTGCTGTCCTAGGCCTGTTCAGGTCATACCCCTCTGTTTTCGCCGAACAACCAGGTCTCACTACTCAGGTAACGCACGACGTGGACGTCGGTGATAATGTGCCCTTCAAGTCAGTGCCCTACCGTGTGCCCCCGGTAAAGTTGCCAGCTTTACGGGAGGAGTTAAAGTACATGGTTGAGAGAGGGATGATCACTGAAGGTTATGTGAAGTGGACATCACCCGTCACGTTGCAGCCAAAACCTGACGGCAAGGTGCGGTTCTGCATAGATTTTCGTAGGCTAAATGGCTTGACCACTACCAATCCTTACCCTTTGCCTCGAGTTGACGACAGCGTGGACAAGATAGGGAATGCAAAGTACCTTACTAAAATTGATCTTGTAAAAGGCTACTGGCAAGTACCCCTGTCGGACCGAGCTAAGCAAGTTTGTGGTTTTGTGGTAGATGGCAAGACCTACCAATGTAACGTAATGCCTTATGGGCTTAAGAACGCACCTGCCACGTTTCAGAACCTGATGAACGATATTTGTGACGAAATCCCTAACTGCACGGTCTACCTTGATGACGTGATCGTGTATGATGACAATTTTGAAAATCACCTAAGGCACTTAGAGACCCTGTTTGGGAAGTTGCACGATGCTGGGCTGGTGGTGAACCTGAGGAAGTGCGAGTTTGTAAAGGCTACTGTGCAGTATCTTGGCTTCGTGGTCGGGTTAGGCCGGGTGTGCCCCCCCCTGAGCAAGATACAGGCTATCAATATGTTTCCCAGGCCCACCACTAAGCGCCAGGTCATGCGGTTCCTAGGTATGATAGGCTATTATAGGCGCTTCATCCGGGGATACTCTACTGTCTTAGCACCGTTAACTGATCTACTGTCGAAGTCAGTGAAGTTCTGTTGGGCTGCGGAGTGTCAGAGGGCTTTCGACCTAGTCAAGCACCTGCTGTGTACACATCCGATTTTGAGAGCCCCAGACTTCTCCAGGAGTTTTCAGCTGGCGACTGATGCCAGCGGTGTGGGTGCCGGGGCAGTGTTACTGCAGACTGATTCCGAGGGCTTGGAACACCCAGTGAGCTTCTTTTCTCGCAAGTTTAATTCGGCACAAAGGAATTACTCGACTATAGAGAAGGAGCTTCTTGCTATCGTTTTGTCGCTCAAACATTTCGAAGTTTATGTTCCAGCCTACGGCCCGGTAGTGACGATTTATACGGACCATCATCCCTTGAAATTCCTAAATCAGTTTCACAATCGGAATATGCGGTTGACCAGGTGGTCCCTAATGCTCCAAGAGTATAATCTCAACATTCAGCATATTGCCGGGAGTGAGAACGTGATAGCAGATTGTCTATCAAGGGTTGATGATCCAGGATAGTCGTGCACGGTGTGTGGGTTGAGCAGGAGTAAAATTAGGCTATCATAACGCCGTCCAAAAAGATTATAAAACAATAAAATAAACGAGAATTTTTTTTTTTAGTTTTGTAAGTCTTTATTGTTGTAGCATGATGCATGCGATATTGTGTTTTATGTATAATTCACACTTCAGTTGTTGTGCACCTTTTGCAATTAGTGGCAGCTAAGGGTAGCAGGTCGGTTGGTTGCCTGTCAGATTTTGATAATGCTTCTAAGGTCGATTATCTAAAATCTTGGGGGGGCTGTGACGCACCCAGTGCGTGGCAACGTAACCTGATTGTACTCCTTGGTACTCCACTGTACCGCCACTGTGTGGTACCGCTGTACCGTGCTGGCTGCTTATATTGAGTGTGACAACGTATAACTATGTTCTTTGTATCTCTGCAAAGGTCTCGTCATGTGCTAACCAGTGGTGGGTTTTGTTTTAAGCCATGTCGAGACCTTCCATTTAATATGTAGTATCAATAGAGAAGTTGATAGATAAGACAATGGGAGTTCAGAGAGAGAGAGTGAGTTAGTTTTCAGAGCGAGAGGGTAGCAACGCGCCACGCTGCCGGAGTGGTGGTTGCCAGACGTATGGACCGGTTGGCAGCCTTGCGCTTATAGCTAGGTGCGACAGGGTTGGTAGTCCATTGCCGCCTGCCTATGCTGCCTGGGTTGCCCATGTTGTCGCACTGCACATTGCCTGGAGGCTCGCTGTGTGTTCCATGATCAGGTTGCCTAGAACCTTTGAGATTCTAACATCCCTTGCCCTCTCTCCCAATTTCTCACGGTTGCACTCTTTCTCTCTGACGACATTACTCTCATTTCATTCTTCTCTCTATTTAAATGCATAACCTTCCCTTGAGGTCCTAAAGGAGTTTCAGCACTCACCTCTCGTATTACTCTTAGGACAAGCATATATTTACATGTATTAGATTTAAGGGGTTAATGTGAACAGCGATCTTCTTGATGAGGATAGTTGGTGAACGTTCTACATGTTCACGAGTTATATGCCCAGCTCATCATCCAATTTGTGACTAGACTAGTGCCATGTGTAAGAGCCCGACCATGCCCAGGAGTTGTCTGTAGAGGGGCGAGGACTTAGCCTTGATTTGCCTACCGAGCCAGGAGCGAGTGCAGTACCAGAGACTACAGCTCGCTCGTAGTGCCGGTATAGTAGAGTAACGTAATTTATCTGTCCTTGTGTTCTCTGCAGTCTTTTCCTGGGTTCTCGCTTTCGGTGCTGGGACTCGTTGTTCCTGTGACTTGGCCTGCTAGCTAGAACACATGGGGATGATGAGTGGGTTATATCTTTATTTTACTATGCATTGCAGCTCTCTTTAAGTATATGTATCTAACACTTTACAATACACATTACTCACACACAAGACAACACTATTAATACTTTCATGTATCAATTAACTGCACTGTCGTTTTGCTGCTGTGTCCGGAGTTCTGTTGCGTAGGGCGCATACGGACTCAGAGAGGAGACAGAGTGAGAGAAGCGAAGTAGCCTATGCGGTAGTAGGCTACCGGCGCAGTACTGTTGCCTGCAACCTTTTAGTTATTCCAAGTATAGATTCATTCTTATAATAAGTGACTACTATTTATGTTCCTTCCATGTGTATTATTAGGTATCTACTGGATCATGAACATCTTGTATGCTACATGCTAGTGCATGTTAGTAGGGGACAGTTATTCTAGTGCACGCGCTTTCAAGTAGGCGTGTACATTTGTCATTTAGCATTTCACTGTCATACCTTTAGCCTGCTTCTATTCTACATTATTAGAGGCTCAATATTAACGTAGTTTCTTGAGTATTGCATTTCTTTAGTAATAACGTAACCTATAAATGTCTGAGGGAGTTTAGCCTTATAGCCTACCCCTGTTGTACACTTTCGCCGAGTTAAGGTACCTCGTTACCATAGACGATAACTCTGTAGGGCGTTGGTGCTTTTGTTGTCTGGAGCATATAGTATTTGGGACTGGAATCGAGCGTGTCGTTGTCACATAAGCCATTTCTGTCCTACGATCAAGAATCCCGAATATGTATTGCCGATCCAGCCGTAACAGGGGATTTGTAATAAATTATTAAATTGATTTTGTTTTCCGGGTTGGTTGGGTGGACATGCTTGGAGATTATTTCTTTTAAGACGGCCTCGTCATTTTTGTGTTGAGAGGACATGAAATTGCGGTAGAAGATCTTAATTTCATTGGGGGGGGTCAATGTTGTTACGTCGAGGGAGAAAGCCTGTTCACCAACGTGCCAGTGGATAGGACCATTGACATGATTCTACGTCGAATTTACCATTGCCCTGATACACCAACACTGGACATCCCGGAGAAGGCCCTGAAAACACTACTGGAGCTGTGTACCAAGGAGGCCCCCTTCCTTTGCCCACGGGGCAACATGTACAAGCAGATAGACGGTGTGGCGATGGGCAGCCCCCTAGGAGTTCTTTTTGCGAACTTTTTTATGGGTACCATCGAGGAAGAGCTCCTACCTGCCCAACGACCCGCCGTCTACTGTAGATACGTGGATGACATCTTCGTGCAAATCAAGGACCTCCACGAACTACAGGAACTCCAGCGTCGCTTCATGACCTCCTCCGGACTTAACTTCACCTTTGAAAAATCTAACAATGGACAACTCCCATTCCTCGACATCCTCGTAGCTCTGAACGACCATGGGTTCAAAACCACCGTCTACACTAAACCAACTAACACAGGACAATGCCTCAACGGCGATAGTGAATGCCCCCGCCGTTATCTTCTATCCTCCATCTCCGCCTATGTAAGGAGAGCCCTCACGCACTGCTCTACCTGGGCCGACACCCACCAGGAACTAGAAAGACTATCCCAAGTTTTAGTGAATAATGGATACTCCAACTCCGACATCTCCAGCACCATCAACCACCATCTTGAAAAATGGTACTCCCAAAGCCCTCCCAACATTGACCCCCCCCAATGAAATTAAGATCTTCTACCGCAATTACATGTCCTCTCAACACAAAAATGACGAGGCCGTCTTAAAAGAAATAATCTCCAAGCATGTCCACCCAACCAACCCGGAAAACAAAATCAAATTAATAATTTATTACAAATCCCCCAAGACCTCCAACCTCGTTCTCCGCAACAAACCAGCTTCCACCAAGATAAAGAGCCCGATGACCGACGATCACGTCATTTACCAACATACCTGTAATTATGAGGACTGTGGACCTCATTCCTATGACGCAGACTCGTCTTTCACGTCGGCTAACTCTTCACCTTCAGGCTGGAGCCATCAAAGACCACTATATCACCCCCAACCACCCCCACCTCACACGCAACGAGTTAGAGAAACACACCACCATACTCGATAAAGAAAGTGACCCAAGGAGATTACCTATACTCGAAGCGTTATATATCCAAGCCTTACATCCTAACATACACAACCAAACTCTAGACCTTCAGATCCTTCCTTCTGCCAAAAGGCACTACCCTACAGGACTTAACGCCCCTCCTCGCCCCCCGGCGCCCTTGACGCAGCCCCCCACACTACCTCCTTCAGCTTCGTCTTCCGCCGGCGCCACACGGACCACACAACTTAGGCCACGCCCCTCGACACGCAGCCAATCAGCTTTGACCCCGCCACCCGACCAACACCATCCCGCATCCAGTGCGCCTGCGTGAAGCGGTTCCCCCTTTTGCACTCCTAGAATACCCCTCCACCAATAGGAGACTTTTGCCCCCTGATTTTCGCCTCCTCTGATCCTCCACCCTCTATATATACCCTTCCTGTTTACCTTTTATATCATTCTACCCTTACTTGATAATGCTGGTTATCCAGTGAAACGCGTCGTATATCCTGTATCATCATGTACATTTATGTAACCCTGTACCACCATGAATTTTGCTCATCTCATTCATCTACTTCCTGCCACCCAGCGAAAACTCATCAGAGACCTGGAAACTTTGAATAATAAAATTTCCAAAGCAGCAGAAATTGCCATTTCTTTCAACCTCGTATGTATTAAAGAAAATTTATTACCTGGCTTTACTAATATATATATATATATATATATATATATATATATATATATATATATATATAATTATACAGTATTTATACAGTATATATAATATATATAGTATATACTGTATATATATATATATATATATATATATATATATTTTTTTTTTTTTCTTTTTTTTTTTTCTTACAAGACTAAACATTATGCTTATTTGAGAATTTATAATGCCATTCAAGGATTCAATTATTATCTTCTTGTGCAAATAATTTAGTTTCTTGAATGGTTTTACAACAAGTACTTAATTATTTTGGTAAAATTGGAGTATAATATACTAAGTTAATTCACCCCAAAATCCTTACACTTGAATGAAAGATGTTTGACGTTTAGTATGCTTGGATATTTCTTGCTCTGTAAAGGGGCACAGTGTGCCCATGTATCGAATATTTGTAAACAAAATTGGTAGAAAAATATCCCAGCCAAAGGCCGGTTTCTCATAAATTACAGGCTCGCTATTGCTCGCTATGACACTTAAATGGCACAAAAGGTCTTGATAATGCTAAAGAAATGGGACATAAGGTCTTAAAATCAACAAACTAATGGGGCGAACGCTTAAAATCCCAAAACTAATGAGGCTAAGCATCAGGGAGAAGGGTGTACCGATCCGTAAAATGCCGTACAAAATAAACACGACATAGGATACTACTGACCCTCAAAACCCCAGTACTGTACCGACCGCTTTCTGCGAAACCGTTAATGGAGGGTATACTCAATTACTGCTAGTCATGCACAGCTTCACTGATGTTATTTCTTCCTCATGCATAACAATGATTACAAGGAGGATACCCAAACACCTCATGACTTTTAAGATTAAAAAGGAACTAGATTAGAAATAAAATACTGGGTAAGAGATTAGAATTATTGAAGAGAAGTAGGTTACAAAATCTTCTACATCATCCAAATTTCCCCATCCTAACCCCAGACCACTCTCAGCATCTGTATATAGGTACATTATTGATCCTCGTTAAAACATTTTTAGTCAAACTTGTGAGTAGATGCGACTCGGATCGGCCCGATGGGCCGATATGCATACAGCATACAGCATTTCTGGAGTCCATCTCCTCTTCAGTCGCTTTCCCTAGCCGCCTTTAGGCTCCAGGTGAATTTTGGTCTCCAACCGGGTCCCTGTAACATTATATATCCAAATAACTATGTATCCTACATATTCAAGTGGTCTAAGGTTGTACATATGGAAATATACAGAATATAAAAATAGAACTACAATACAGTACAACATAAATCATAAAATCAAAGCAGCACATATAGAAACATGGGAAAAGAATTATCTTTGAACATAATCTGTTGGTACGGACGGTCTAGACTTCAACATTTCATGAGGTAGATATTGTTACTACAAACAAAAGTTTTAAGTACAAAAACTGACTGAGTAGGTGAACTATTACTAATTAATACTGGCCCATTGAACACAAAAATGGTGACACACAAGAGATATGGTAAAAATATGACAAATTTGGAATTATGCTAGGTTAGGTTAGGCTAGGTGAGAGGCAAGAAAAGGGGAGAGAATTAGGAAGGGTTAGGCTAGGATAAGGAAATAGGCTAGGTTAGGGTATTTTCAGGACAAGTGGAAAGGACTTCAAGGTGTGTTGGAGGAGAGGCAAGAAAAGGGGGTATTAGGCTAGGTTAGAGTGAGTGAGTAGGCAATTTAGATAGGATAGGTTGAGTAGGGAGAATAGGAGGGTCAGGAGGAATTATTAGGCTAGGTGGTAGGAAGCAAAGAGGGAATGAAAGGATAGGTAAGTTAAGGTAAGAACACAGGGAAGTAGCTGAGGTAGGCTAAACAACTTCTGTCTCCCAGGTCACTCCTTCAAGCTCGTTCTGACAGGCCTGTAGAGTGTAGGCTCCACAAAAGAATTGACCCGGTCGCCCACAAGTTGCTAAGCTACTAGAAGGATGAAAAATATCAAATCTATTACTAACATGGTCTGCTACATGCACAAAACACAATAACTCCCGAAATGTTAGGCCAGGTTGCCGCAGAACGATGTGTCATTTTCGAACTTGGGTAAATTCGGCGATTATCACATTAATAGCGCTAGATGTGGATTTTTACTTCTATACCGACTCTATTCATATTTCCATCTCTTTATCTCTTAATAGTTAATTGGGGTTCCCGAAATAAAAGTGGTACGAGTTCTCTTAAAAGATGTTTACGATTGTAGCCTGGCATTCCTTAGTCCGAGATGACACAATCGTCGGTCACCCTTTGTCTGGTCTCGCTCATGAAATGGCGGACAGGTTGAAATTTCAGCTTACCCAACTATTCTTCGGTCCTTATATTCATGTTCACTTTTCTGACACTTCTACTTAAACACGTAATGACATGCTATAATACTCAACTCACCTCATCTGAGGGCGCACTAAACTTCCCCACACGGACTACAAATTTGGAGGGTCCGAAGGTGTAGGCCTAGGGGGTGGTGTGAGTAGGTACCAGGTAGGACAAGGAGTGCCCACGGGCCAGCTCGGGGGCCAAGCTCGCGAAAAATGCTGACAATGTAATATATGACCTATTCCGCAGTAAGATAAGTAGTTGATTGGGAATTTATTGAGATACTAGATTTTTGCAGGAGGTAGCTATTATGAAAAGATTGTCCTAGTAAAGTTTCTGTTTTCTAAATATGTTTAATTACTGAATAAAAGGCAATACAGGTAATGACGTCATGGGGTTTACCTTAATTATTTAAAGGAATCCGCTCTCAATTGCGCAGTTAGTTATAATGTAGGAGTAGGGATTTATTGAACTATTTGATTATAGTGGGAGATAGGCATATAGAAAAGGGTATTGAATTAATTTTTCGGTCTACTAAAATGGGTTGAGGAAGGAATTAAAGGTAAGACAAGGGTAGTGACGTCATGAGGTTCTCGAGGAACTATGACATTAATGACGTCATGAGGGGAGGGAAGTTTGATTTTCAGGATAAGGAGTCAGCAATTAATTATCTGGGGATTCGGAGTTAGTGTGTCCTCAGGCTCAGTGAGTACAACAACCTTATAATAACTACTGGATACAATTATAGGACTGGAAGTGAGTGAAAAGTAACAAATCTTGGTGAATTGATTGCCAAAATCAAGCACAGCCTTTTTGCTACCTTACAAGGGGGTCCAGTAAAACGATATACCTCCCCTAGAACCACCCTCGTTTTCAATACCCCTTCGTTTCCTTTACTGTTTGTTATGGTTTGTCCACTTATTTGTAGTTTTCTTTGATCTTGTTCCTATTCTCCGTTTTCTTTTTCAGACATATACTATATTATTTCCGTCTAATTATCAGTTACATTATTTTATTCTCTCATTGTCTTTTCATTTCTCACATCTGTTATTCATATTCCAAAGTACATTATAATTGTATTTGATTTATATATAAATATATATATATATATATATATATATATATATATATATATATATATTTATATATATATATATATATATATATATATATATTATATATATATACTGTATATACTGTATATATATATATATATATATTTTTTTTTTAAATTTCTGTTTTTGTATTAGATAGGCTTGTGCTAACAATATACCTCCAGGCACTTAGGGTAGGTTATTATGGACACTTTAAGTACTTTCTGCATACTTTCTTTAAGTTTATTTTTTTGACCATACATTATCCTCCTATAAGCCATATTTCTAACTCCTAACTTCTAAACAACTTTATCATTCCCATATCTCTCTCTCTCTCTCTCTCTCTCTCTCTCTCTCTCTCTCTCTCTCTCTCTCTCTCTCTCTCTCTCTCTCTCTCTCTCTCTCTCTCTCTTCTCTCTCTCTCTCTCTCTCTCTCTCTTCCTCTGTATGTGTGTGTGTCATATTACTCATGTCTAAGGCGAATTTACTTAAGAGCTTTTCCCGTAACTCTCTGTGCCACATTTCGGGATCTGACGGTTTGTCATTTTCTAAAGAATCATGACCCCCTAAAACAGTCTACCTTTATTCTAGTAGTCAATGTAAGTGAGTGGAAAATAGTCCTTAAGGGGGGATGGGCGTATTAATGTCCTCATTTATACATGTTTCTATCATTATTTTAGTTTCCTCCCTAGACCTCCATCAAACTTAAAATAACAACCCCCAAGACCCTCCTTCAAGATAAATGTGTACATGTTTCGATAGAAAAATTTCCCGGCCAAAGGCCGGTTCCTCTTAAATTACAGGCTCGACATCTAAATGACACGAAAAGTCTTAATTTTGACTAGGAATTGGGGCAAAATGTCTTAAAATGGTCAAACTAATGGGCCGAACGTCAACATCTGAAAAAACTAATGGGCTAAAACACGGGGGAGAAAGGGTCCAGAAAAACGACCCATCTCCCCTTAACCACTTTCAAGATCTTACGCGTTTGTTTATGTTTTCTGGCGTTTATTAGACGATTGTATTCCGATTCGGAAGGCTTTATGAAAGTCGGACAGTTAATTGAGATAGTGTTTAGCCTTTTAGTTCCCACAAACCCTTCTTGAGTTTCATAAATATCGTCTAACGATGGCCAGAATAAGGGGATAGGTTTAATATTTTGCTCGGTGTATTTATGTATTTATTATTGTATTAGTTTCCGCGTGAATCCTCCATCAAGCTTAGAAACACACACCCTAGACCCCCCTTCAAGAAACACACACCCTAGAAACACACACCCTAGAAACACACACCCTAGAAACACACACCCTAGAAACACACACCCTAGAAACACACACCCTAGAAACACACACCCTAGAAACACACACCCTAGACCCCCCTTCAAGAAACACACACCCTAGAAACACACACCCTAGAAACACACACCCTAGAAACACACACCCTAGACCCCCCTTCAAGAAACACACACCCTAGAAACACACACCCTAGACCCCCCTTCAAGAAACACACACCCTAGAAACACACACCCTAGAAACACACACCCTAGACCCCCCTTCAAGATAGAATTAGTACATTTTTCGATAGAAACATGTCCCGGCCGAAGGCCAGTTCCTCCTAATTTTACAAGCTCGCTATCGCTCGCCAGGAAAAAATTGACACCTAAATGGTACGAAAGGTCCTAATATTGACAAAGAAATGGGGTCAAAGATCTTAGAATTGCCAAACTAATAGGGTCTTATAATAGGTCTTATAATCTCAAAACAAATGGGGCTAAATACGAGGGAGAATGTGGTCTAGAAAAGCGACATATCTCCTCTTAAACTGTTACAATCCGTCATCATTTTCAAGGGGTTAAATGTTGCCAGAAAATGTTGCAAGATTATGTTGCATATTAAATGTTGCCAGAAAAATCCTCATGTAACTTCGCATTTACTATCATCGCGTTTTTTGTTAATTTTCTATATGTTTTAACCCTTTGACGATTGTGATTCATTTGGACAGTTTATTCTGGCTATCATTAGACGATCATATACATTTTATGAAGGATCTGTGGGAATTATAAGGGTATATAGACTGTCTCAATTAACCCTCTGACTGCCATGTGCCGTTACTAATCTAAATCAAATCGTGTACTAATATCTGGAAATCAGACAAGAAATGCGTATTGGATCTTGAAAGGGTTAATTATTTTCTCTCTTGTTTGATTATGTTGTTGTCTATATATTATCTGCTTTTCTATTCCATCCCATTCTCCCCTTCGATCTTTGTCTTGTTATCAGCCGTTCCTTTCTCTCTTCCTTTCATAATTATATACTCCTTCTGATTGATCTTATCTGTATAGTTTAGTCGGGTCTTTTATAGACCAGCTCGGTTTAACTCTATTGACTTAAAGATTATTAGACTTTTCACTCCAATAGTTTAACAACTATATGATACTTCACCCCATTCAGGTGTCTATTTTTTCTGGGCGAGCGGTATCGAGCCTGTAATTTAGGAGAAGCCAGCCTTTGGCCGGGACATATTTCTACCGAAAAATGTACACTTTTAAGCTTGACGGGGATCTGCAGGACAATATATGTTTTAGTTTGAAATTATTTTTGGGAAAGCGTTTCTACGTTTTTTTTTTTTTTTTTTTTTTTAAGTGATTTTGGGAAGCGTTTTATTTTAATTTAAGTCAAGGGGGTCAACTATTAATAAATAGCTCGGAAATGGCTGGCTCAATACTGTTATGTTTCCTCTTCTTTTATGATCCCTCTTATTTTACCAGTTGTCTATCTTTATCTCTTTTTTTTATTTCCTCTATTCTTCTTTTCGATCTTTGTCTCCGTTATCAGCCGTTCTTCCTTTCCTCTATACTCCGTCTATACTCTTATCGGTGTGGGTCTTCTCTCGTTCTTTGTCTCCGTTATCAGCCGTTCTTCCTTTCCTCTATACTCCGTCTATACTCTTATCGGTGTGGGTCTTCTCTCGTTCTTTGTCTCCGTTATCAGCCGTTCTTCCTTTCCTCTATACTCCGTCTATACTCTTATCGGTGTGGGTCTTCTCTGTTCTTTGTCTCCGTTATCAGCCGTTCTTCCTTTCCTCTATACTCCGTCTATACTCTTATCGGTGAGGGTCTTCTCTCGTTCTTTTGGGCTGGTTCTGGTCTTGGATTTCTTTAATTAAGGGAAGATGGGTCGTTTTTGTGGTCCCCCTTCTTTCTCATTTTTAGCCCCATTAGCTTTGGCCCATTTGTTTGGCGATTTTAAGACCTTTCGCCCTATATTTTGTCAATATTAAGACTTTTTGTGTCATTTAGGTGTCGATTGTATCCTGGCGAGCGATAGCGAACCTGTATTTTAAGAGGAACCGGCCTTTTGCTGGGAAATTTTTCTACCGAAAAATATACAAATTTATCTTGAAGGGAGGTCTATGGTGTGTTTTTCTAAGCTTATTGGAGGTCTACCGAGGAAACTAAAAACAATCAATGGATAGACCAACAAACCGGCCACTATTCCCTTAAACTCCTTCTTGTTTATCCACAGTTAATTTGTTATTTGTTTTTCTATTTATTTTCCTTTTTCTTCCGATCTTTGTCTCATTTATCGGCCGTTCTTCCTTTCTCTCTGCCTTTCGTCTATAACCCTCCTTCTGTTTGATCTTATCGGTGTGGGTGTTCTCTCCTTCTTTTGTGTTGGTTCCTTCTTGGCTTTCTTTAACTCTGACTTACTTATTGAATGGAACACTCTTTTATATAGAAATGTTGAAAATTGTTATATAGAAATTGAAATTGAATGAATAGTTTAATTTAATGATTCGAATGTAAAATAATCATATCACTTAATTGGGTTACTGTATGTATATATATTGTTTTGTTCTATGTGAATGAGGGAGGCAAAAGGCAGAAATGCCTGTAGCGAGCGACAGGGCCAAAATCAAGGGACGTTCGAGCCAAAATGCCTGGACACACGGAGTTTGAAGCAATTTAAGTCTTATGGAAGAGGCAAAGACTGATTCTGGGAGAGAGTTCCCGAGCTCAGATGTAGAATAGAAGAAAGTCTGAGATTAACGTTTCACTCTTGTGTTGGAGAGTTGCAAGAGTAGGGGTGGGATTATGTTGCAAGACAGGTAGGCCTATCACGTGCCCTACGTAAAGGAGGTGGTATACACTGGGAGAGCTCTGAGGAACACTGATTATTATAGTAGCGATAGAATAGCGAGAGAGATGCAACATTGCGGCGGAGAGAGAGATTGCAGAGAGTCGGTGATTGGACGGGACTCCACTCACCAACTATATATATATATATATATATATATATATATATATATATATATATATACCGGTATATATATATTGGAAATGGATGAAAAGTCTACCTCTCACAATATTCCCACGTATTCCCTATAGGCAAATGCATGCATAGACTACAGTACATATGGACTTGACACGAAAATGGAACTTTGCAGTAAGGGACCAAAAATCGGAGAACGAACTCCCAAGTTTGAACCTCGAAACCGCAAAAAAATATCACATCTTCGCGGTTTCCTTGTTCGAACTTGGGGGTTCATTTGCCGATTTTGGGTCCCTTACTGCTAAGTTCCATTTACGTGTCCAGTCCAGATCTACTGTAGTCTATGGCAAATGTTTAGCGACCGCTATATTTATATACCGGTATATACAGTATATATATGGAGAGAGGGGAAGAGAGAAAGAGAGAGAGAGAGAGAGAGATTTAGCATTATTAACTTAACAAAGCTCAATAAGTACCCAGATTCATCAATAGTGACAGAATTTCAAGTGTTGTGATTTAGTTTTCTTAACGAATTTCTATAATTATACATAACAAATGTATATATCAAAATAGAATAACGTATTTTATTACAGACAAAACCCCAACCCCGGTTTTGGTTATATAATCAGGAAAGGTTAGTGGAGGATTTTGACCGGCTCCAGCGGTTATTACGTCCTACTTATTGTTTCTGTAATATGGTGTTATTATTCTGGCTTCTAATAATATAATAATAATATTTGTATTTAGCCTTAAGGCATATACAATATATTTCAATACATCTTCATGATTCATTAGCAAAGCTGAGCCCATGAAAGTGAACATTTTGTTATGGGCTCCTTCAAAATACGTTTAGGAAATTACCAGCAGTGTTCTGTATAATATGTAGTATGCTTACAATTACCAACAGTGTTCTTTATAATATGTAGCATGCTTACAATTACCAGCAGTGTTCTGTATAATATGTAGTATGCTTACAATTACCAACAGTGTTCTGTATAATATGTAGTATGCTTACAATTACCAGCAGTGTTCTGTATAATATGTAGTATGCTTACAATTACCAACAGTGTTCTGTATAATATGTAGTATGCTTACAATTACTAGCAGTGTTCTGTATAATATGTAGTATGCTTACAATTACCAGCAGTGTTCTGTATAATGTGTAGTATGCTTGCAATTACCAGCAGTGTTCTGTATAATATGTAGTATGCTTACAATTACCAGCAGTGTTCTGTATAATATGTAGTATGCTTACAATTTAGTTACTTAGAGTTGGCGTTTTAATATTTAATTGTTGCTTAGCAAGTGATTTTTATAATTCTGTTTAAATTCTAAAAGACTGTTAGCTACTTTTATTTTGTCTTGTATATCCCATTCAGTACCAGTGACGTCCTTTTCTTCATATTCCGGTACCTATTAGACGATTTTATGCAGCTTAGGAAGGATCTGTGGGAGCTAAAATGATTGAATGAGATAGTCTGTATGTAGCCTTTTATAAGTGCTAGAGGTCCTCCCTAAGACGAACAAAATCGTCTATTTTTTTTTGTTCTATGTGAATTAGGGAGACAAAAGGCATAACTGCCTGCAGCGAGTGCCTTCCCCAGATTTCAAAGGGTGACAGGGCCAAAATCAAGGGACGTTCGAGCTAAAATGCCTGGACACACGGAGTTTGAAGCAATTTAAGTCATAGGAAGAGGGAAAGACTGATTCTGGGAGAGAGTTCCAGAGCTCAGCAGTTGAATAGAAGAAAGTCTGAGAATAGCAATTCACTCTTGGGTTGGAGAGTTGCACAGAGTAGGGGTGGGATTGTGTTGCAAGGCGGGTACTACGTACCCTACGTAGAGGAGGTGGTATACACTGGGAAAGCTCCGAGGAACTCTGATTATTGTAGTAGCGATAGAATAGCGAGAGAGATGCAACATTGCGGCAAAGAGAGTGATAGCAGAGTTGGTGAGTGGACGGGAGTTAATGATACAAAAGGCTTTCTGTTCTACTTTGTCTAGGAGTGGGGTGTGAGAGGATCCTCCCCACACATGTGAACAATACTCAATACAAGGATGCACTGTGCCCCTGTACAGAGCAAGAAGCTGCGCAGGGGTAAAGAACCCCTTGAGGTGGTTGAGCAAACCCTGCAGCTTCTGGGAGGCTGCCTTAGCGAGACTGGTAATATGGTCTTTCCAAGTGAGAGCAGAAGAAAAAGAGACACCTAGAACATTGAGAGAAGATGAAGGGCTGATTTTTGTATTGTTGAAGAATAAGGGATAGTCCTCTGGAGGTTCCTGACAGGTAGTAAGATGGATAAATTTAGTTTTGGAAGCATTAAATACAACAAGGTTATCTCTACCCCAATTGGAAAGAGTAGCTAGATCAGAAGATTAGCGTTTTATGGCTTCATTACGTTTGTTTTGAGGGACTGCTGGCTGGGGCATTCTTGAAAACTAATTGAGTGGTGTAAGGTAGAGTCCTAGCTAGCTCTGCATATGACTGGATGGGACTGGATGTACAATTGAGAAGATCATTTATGAAAATTAGAAAGAGAATAGGAGATAGGACAGAACCCTGAGGAACAATATATCGAAAAGGACGTCACCGGTACTGAAGGTGATTTGTCTGTTTAATTTCCGTTTTATTATTTCGTTATTACGTACAATATGTATTCGGTACACCATTCTGCTTTTTCCTTCAATAATTATCCCCATCTTCTGCAAATGTATCCTCTATTTTATCTTTAAATTTCCTGTATGTATATTTCTTATAAATGTACGGCTTCTTCATGTTTTTGTTCTCATTATTTCTCATTCTTTAAATTCAGTGCACCCTTATTCTTATTCCTTAGTCTTATTCTTCTCTTAATTGCTCCTTTATTATTTTCTTCCAATTTCCTGTATGTATGTTTCTTATATATTTCTGGCTTCTGGATATGTTCTTTCGTTATTTCCGATCCTTTATATTTAGTACACTCTTATTTTTTTCTCTATTATTTTTTCTATGTTCTCTAAATTTCTTCTCTTGTCTTTTTTTTTTTCCCTGTATGTAGGGTGAATCTAGATGTGAGGCTGGATGGGGAAATATTGGAACAAGCAGAGTGTTTTAAATATCTAGGAGGAACGATAAGCAGGAGTGGAGGTATGGAAATGGAGGTAAAACAAAGTGTGTGAAGGAAAGAAGGTTTTCGGACCAATGGGAAGTATGTGGAAGATGAGAAATCTCGGAATGAAATTAAAAAGTGCAATGTATCAAGGAATTGTTGTGCCAACAGTGACGTATGGGGCTGAGACATGGGCTCTGAAGGAAAAGGAGAGAAGAAAGCTGGATGTGATGGAGATGAGCTGCTTGAGGAGTATGTGTAGAGTTACTCGTAGAAACAGATTGAAAAATGAAAAGATACGTAGGAGAGTGGGGCAGCAGGATCATCTGTCAGCCAGAGTGGAGAAAGGGTGCTGAACTGGTATGGTCATGTTGAATGAATGGAAGATGAAAGGCGTATAAAGAGCATATTTGTTTAAAATGTTATTGACAGCAGGCTAAATTGGTACATTTTTCTATCGAAAAATTTCTCTGGCGAAGCGGGATTTCTCCCTACAATGCTGGCTTGCTATCTCTCGCCAGTAAAAAATCAACGCCTGGACTGGGATAAACGTCTTAAAATAGTAGATACAATAGGGCTGAATGGATACAACTCAGAAACAGAGAGAAAGGGACAGAAAAAACAGGTCACCCCTCTTAATCTCCCCACCCATTTCTTCTCCTTCTATTGATGTCACAAATATCTACATTTCCGTAATAATAACAACCTTTCTTTCCATTAATAATAAATCGATGAGCTAGAATTGAGAGTCGTTTATTTGGCCTCGTTCTTTTGCGAGTTTAGGGTTTTCGATCCCTTTTTCATAACTTCATATACCCCTGATTCTCTTTTGTTCTGTGTTGTCTTTGTTTTCTCTATCTTATTCTATGTAACCCTTTATGTACTGGTGTCATCCTTTGCATTATATGCTGACAACTATTAGACGAGTTTATTCAGTTTAGGAAGGATGTCTACCAATTTTAAAGACTACAGACTATCGTAATTAATTCTTATTTCTACCATAATATCCTTCCTAAGCTTCATAAAATCGTCTAAAGGTAGCTAGAATAAAATTAAAAAGACGTCGCCGGTACAGAAGGGGTTAATTACCCTTTAGTGCTTATACAATATACATCCTACTAAAGTTATATTTCCGTCTGCTCTATTTCTCTGCTGTGTGTGTGTGTGTGTAATTCACTCACTCACTCACTCACTTGTTCGTCAAGGGGAATCCACGCAATGCGAGCTAAGCTCATTATTATCGCGCCTCCTTAACTGGGAATGTATTGCGTGAAATGCATGTTAAGTGTTTATGTATCGTTGGAATGGCTGTGGATGTGTGTGTAGTCTGTATTTTAGCCAATTGGCGACATCTGCAAACGAATGATTAGGGTTAATCTGTACGGTACCAGTCTCACCCGAAGGCTTAGGTTGACCAGTAGCTTTGGTTGACCAGTACGATACCCATCTCACCTTGTAACCGATCACCAACCCCAGATGGGACGTCACAACTTCGTCCACTTATTCCAGGTTCCTATTTATACTGCTAGGTGAACAGAGGCTACACCGTTAAGAGACTTGCCCAAATGTCTCTTCCCCGCCCGGGTCTCGAACTCGGGACCTTCAGGTTGTGAGCCAGACGCGCTATCCGTTACGCCACGGGGAGGTGTGTGTGTATGTGTGTGTGTATGTGTGTGTGTATGTGTGTGTGTGTGTGTGTGTGTGTGTGTGTATGTCTGTGTGTCTGTGTGTGTGTGTGTGTAATGCTAATAATAATTAACGGTTTATTGAGAGATGCAGCCCGTGAGCTGAACATACACATAATTATAAACAAAGATAAAACCAGTCAAGTTATAGGATGTATCACATAGAGTGTACTCTTAATATGAACACATGTACTATAAACAAACACAACATGCAGATTTATATATACACCCCACGTACAAGCTCATATGTGTATATATATTTATATATGCTCACACATACAATCAAACACGGGTAGGTGCATATAAGGTGTACATTCAATTATTATGAGTTTATAAAATTAACAATTGTTGGAATGGCGCTGTTCTTGTAGCGGTCTGTCCGGGGAGCTCTGATAGGGAATAGTCGGTTGTGGTGGCGGTCAGCTCGTTGTGGGGGAGTGGCTTCGGCGGGTAGAAAGTGTCAATGTCTTGGGTTGTTCAGCAGTTATGTGCCAAATTGTTGGAGTTGCTGTTTGTGGAGGTCTGATACGGTGGAGAGGTTTAGCAGAGTGATTACGTCGTGATAGTGTGTGTGTAGTTTGGTACTAGGATTATCCTCAGTGCTCTCTTTAGGATTTTCTCTAGTTTACCTTTCTGTTTTAAATTAAGTGAGGACCAAAAAGGCGATGCACAGCAGAGCTTAGGTAGGATGAATGTGTTTTATAAGTGTATCATGTCATTGGTGGGGACTCCTAGTTTCTTTAGTGTACGTAACATAATATTATGTAGTCTGAATAATGATGATGTGACAGGAGAATTTACAAGTGGATCCCACTGTAGCTTGTCATGAATGAGGATGCCCAATAATTTGATAGAGTGGACCACCTGAAGGGTATGGTTGCCAAGCTTTTAAGTGTAGGTGGGGGGATGGGTTTTGAGGCAAGGTTGAAATGCGTGACTACCGTTTTATTTATATTTATATTGATGTGATTTTCGCTGGTCCAGGTCAGTAAGGTATCAAGAGTTGATTGAAAACTGTTGTAGTCTGGAGAGATGTTGATGATAGGTGTGGCTATGATAGTGTCATCGACATATTTCCAGCACTGTCTAGTGTCTTGAATGGTATTGTTAGTCAGTATGAGGAAACAAAATGGGGCCCATGCGTGTACCTTGAGGGAGACCGCAGGTAAGAGTTTGAAAGGAAGAGGTGTTGCCTTGGAATCTGACGGCCTGTTGGCGGTTGTGGAGAAAGTCTGCCAACCAGGAGACAAGATTCTCACGGAGGCCGAGTTGTAGTGATTTGGTGATGATTGTGCCACTGGTATGATGTACTAAGTCGAAAGCCTTGGTGAAATCATTGAACACTGCTGTAATTGAGGTGGTGATGAGATTGTTGGGGTAGTATGATCTTGTTGCTGTCTTGATTTCTCTGGTGACTATATTTCGAAGGGATTTATATAGAGTTTGGTTCTTGGCGTGGAATGCTTGGTTTCGTTTATGAATGAGGCGTTTGATGCGGCTAGAGATCCAAGGGAGATCTGATGGATGAGACTCTACAGATTTTTCTGGGAAGAAATGACAACTAGTATGCTTCATTTGTGGTAGAGAGGTAGTTCTCCCATTTAATATTAACATCATTCCCCTGTGTGTGTGTGTGTGTGTGTGTATGTGTGTGTGTGTGTAATAATAATAATAATTAACGGTTTATTGAGAGATGCACCCGGTGAGATGAAAATATACATAGAAACAAAGATAACAACAGTCATGGTAAAAAATGTATCCCATACAATGTACTCATTTGTGGTAGAGAGGTAGTTCTCCCATTTGAGATTAAGATCATTCCTCTGTGGGTGTGGGGGTGAGAGTGTGTATGTGTGTTACTTCCATATCCGGTGTTCTTGTTACATATATATTTGTGCCTCGTCTGTTTTTCTCCTGTTTTTCAATGTGTAAGTAATAGACGGAAGATAAGACTGTCTATTTTATTATCTGGAGAAGTTTAAATCATACAACACATGCATAGAAGACAAATAGAAGATACATATAACACCGAGTATATTTATGAACAGTATTCTATTTATCCTACTCTTACGTAAATAATACAGATAGGTACATATGAATTAATAATGGTTTTACAACATGAACTATCCTAGCACGTTGAGGTTCTAGATGGAGATCAGGTATGCCATAGGTTTAGCTTGGCTCTTAGTAATCTCATGAACAGTTATTTTAAAACCCTTATAAGTCGTACTAATAATGGTGCTAGTTAAATATCTCACTATAATAATCTAGGCACTTATACATTGGCGAGGATTTAGACAGAGTCGATGCTTATGGACTCTAACTTTATTTGCACACCTTCGCACTAGTGGGAATTTAGGCAGAGACAATGCTTGGGGACTCTAACTTATTTATGCACTGGTGAGAATTAGGCAGAGTCAACATTAGGGGATTATAACTTATTATACCTCGTTTCTGGGTATCGACTTATTTGTTGGTTTTCAATATTTACTCCTGAGCTAACACTTGGATCTGGAGAGGTGATGAGTTGAGGTAACAGCTGGGATCTTCTGGGTCTCCGTTGGGCCGTCCAGGTTGGCCTGTCGTGTGGATCAGTAGTTTGGGATACAGATGGATTAGTTGGTTTTGGATCTTAAATGAAGCTCCTTAATGTCATGACACTGGGCACAATCATCGGACGTACGTGAGTATGTTTAGCATAGAGCTAGAGTTACGCGACTATCCTGATCGTTATACTAATCGGTGTTGAAGTTCTGTTTCGGTACTCATGGTGTAGGGCCTTTAATATGATGTCTCAAATGTCACGATACTGTGACAAAATATCGGGCTAACGCGGAGTAGATAATAAGGTCATGACCATTACTATGTTCCTCGATCTGCCAACTGACCTTTATAAGAGGTTCAAAGAACTCGGGGCGGTGTTTAAGCCTTTTAATTGCAAGTGTCCGCTACCATGGTGTTGGACAGATGCACTAAGGACTTCTATATGCTGAGTGCCGGTTAGGGTGTCTCGCAAATCCCTGTAATTAGTCGAATGACCTTGCCATGTCAAGTATCCTTCGATAGTTTGTAGAATGCGGATTTAACCCTCTCCGACATATGACACGATGTTGAGCCTATTGGGGATACTTTAATGCCTTTGTTACCATCAGGGGTATTTAGAAACCTTTAGTTTAGTTACTTCAACCTCTGCCGTTGTCTTTGAGTTAGCTGTGGGCAGAAAAATAATTTTGGAGAGGTAATTATAAGAGTGAGAGAACTCTATTTCTTATTGCTAATCTGGCAACCTCTGCGTCATAAATGCGTGACAGGGTTAATACAAGAAGTAAATTAGGGACATGTCCGTAAGGGTATACTACTAGTATTAACCCATGAACTGCGACCGTCCTCATATGAGTCTGTAGTGAGATTTTTTTTTTTTTTTTACAGAGAGCAAAAAAAAAAAAAAAAAAACACTACAGACTCATATGAGGACAGTCACAGCCTATTGGAGATCTCAATGTTATGACTGTACCATGGTACGTATAACAATAATTCCTCAATAGGGAAAAGAACTCCTTAAACCTTTTGGGATATTTGGTATGCCTTCAATCCTACTTGAATGGGAGGGTAATTCTAGGACTACACCACTAGTATGACAGTGTTATGAAGCCCTAGAATTGCTTGCCTTGTTCAGGTTTTGTCGGAGTATTACGACTTTGGCTGAGATGTCCCGGGGTAGGTGTGCGGGGGTCAAAAGGTCACAAGTCCAGTAGGGGGCGGATCTAGGGGGATTAGGAGGGACCCCTAGAAGTTCGCGGGCAGGTGATTTGGCCTTTGGGTGGAAGTAGGGCGTAAGTGGCTTCTCTTCTGATGGTGACGTTGGTCCTTCTGTCCCTGGCTGAATATTATTCTCTTCCTGGAAGCCTCATGTTGTTGTGGTATTATGTTGATAGTTTTTCCTGGTGTTGACGGAAGTTCTGGTGTTATGGTGGCAATTCTGGCGTCCCGTCCGCTGTTCGTAGAGGGCGTGGATGATAACTGGTTTATAAGCGCGGGTATTATTTGTAGGTGGTGATCTCGTACACGTGGTTTCACTATTCGTGTGTCTTTTGGTATTGCTGATGTCCTTATCTTCTTGGTGTATGTCTCGGGTTGATTATTTTTGCTCTCGTTCTTCTCGTGGGTGATGTGGGGTCATTTTGGTATGTGGGGCATCGTGTTTATTTTATTTTGTATTATTCCCATCTTCGGTGTTGTTGGTTTTGTTTTAGTTTCCCCTTCTCCTTCTTTCTGGGCACGTTTTCTCTGTTAATCTGGGCTAATCTTGTATCATTTGTTTATTATTACTTTCTCGTGGTTTCACTCTTTGTGTGTCTTCTAATGCTGCTGATGTCTTTATCTTCTTTGCGGGCGAGTTGGTTTTATTATTCTTGTTCTCGTTTCTCCCGGGGATGATGTGGGGGGCTGGTATGCGAGGCATCGTGTTCATTTCTGTTCTTGTTATTCCCGTCTTCGATGTTGTTAGTTTTGTTCTAGTTCCTCCTTCTTCCTCTCCCCTGGAACGTTTGCTCAGTTGTTTTGTGCGGGCATCGTATTTCGTTTGTTGTATGTTAGTGTCCCGTTCTTCAGGTGTTTTCCTTTTGTCCGTTGTGGGAGTCTTTGTTAATTGTGTTATTATAGTTCTAAATATACCCATATGGTTTGTTGTACGGTTGTGTCTGCCTTCTCATTCTTAATCCTATCTATCTATCTATCTATCTATTGCCTGACGCCGTGATCCCGAAGGGGATTATTTATTGTATATATACATTTATAAATGTCTTCAATCGTCTATAATTATAGATTAATTTTGTTGATATCTCACTTCTTATATCTTATGTTGGGGTTACCTTCCATCTCATCTCCTTTTTTATGTTCATCTCTCTTCCATTTCCCGTTTAGTTTCAGCTCTTTTTCCAATTTTCTTTTGATTTTATTTTCTCTTTCACCCCCCTCTTCGCCACCTTTTATTCTGTGTTCTGTTCTATTTCCTTTTTATATTTTCAGATTTCGTCCAAATTAACTTTTTATTTTCAGTATATTTCAGCTCCCCCTTAGCCACCTTTTATTTTGTGTGTTCTTCCACCTCCCTAAAGGGGGGATGAGCTGGTTTTTCTGACCCCCTGCTCCCTCGTGTTTAACCCCATTGTGTTTTTAGATTTTAAGACGTTTGGCCCATTAGTTTGACGATTTTAAGACTTTACGCCCCATTTCTTTGGCAATATTTAGATATTTCGTGCCATTTAGGTGTCGATTTTTTCCTGGCGAGCGATAGCAAGCCTGTAGTTTTAAGAGTAACCAAATTTTCTACCGAAAAATGTACAAATTATTCTTGAAAAAGGGTCTGCTTGTTTTTTAAAGTTTGATGGAGGTCTAGGGAGGAAGAAACTAATAAAATAATACATAAATAAAAACAATCGACCAAAAAGTGAACCACTTCCCTTATATTTGGCATTCTCTTTCAACTCTTTTTAGTTTGTGTTCTCGCTTTCTCCTTTATTGTGTTTTGTCTCGCATTTCCTTTTTTATTTTGCGATTTTCTTCCTTATATGTTTGATTTTGTTTTGTTTATGTTTTGTTTAGTGTTGTGTTTGTCCCTGTTCGGGTTCTCTCTTGAGTCGGCCACCCTCAGTAAAAAAAAAAAAAAAAAAAAAAAATCTCACACACACACAATGGAATATGTGCCAGAGTAAATGTTGTATGATATATGTATGTATGTATGTATGTGCATGTATGGATATGTTTGTTGTTACTCCTATCACCATTTTCGTTCGTTATCTTGTGTCTCTACTTTATTCCGTGTTCCCTTCCATCTCCCATTTATTGTGTGTTCTTTACCATTTCCCTTTCTGTTGTGATTGTCTCCATTTATTGTGTGTTCTTTACCATTTCCCTTTCTGTTGTGATTGTCTCCATTTATTGTGTGTTCTTTACCATTTCCCTTTCTGTTGTGATTGTCTCCATTTATTGTGTGTTCTTTACCATTTCCCTTTCTGTTGTGATTGTCTCCATTTATTGTGTGTTCTTTACCATTTCCCTTTCTGTTGTGATTGTCTCCATTTTATGTTGTGTTTTCACCCATCTCCATATTATATAGGCTATAGGGGTAGGGCATATTATATAGGCTATAGGGGTAGGGCATATTATATAGGCTATAGGGGTAGGGCATATTATATAGGCTATAGGGGTAGGGCATATTATATAGGCTATAGGGGTAGGGCATATTATATAGGCTATAGGGGTAGGGCATATTATATAGGCTATAGGGGTAGGGCATATTATATAGGCTATAGGGGTAGGGCATATTATATAGGCTATAGGGGTAGGGCATATTATATAGGCTATAGGGGTAGGGCATATTATATAGGCTATAGGGGTAGGGCATATTATATAGGCTATAGGGGTAGGGCATATTATATAGGCTATAGGGGTAGGGCATATTTTTTGGTCTACTTATATATATTATGTTTATGTTTTAATTTTCCCGCTAGACCTCCATCAAGTTTAAAAAAAAAAAAAAAAAAAAACAATACAAACAAAATATGTAAAAACCTAAGCCTCCCTGTAGATAAATGTGTACATTTTTCGGTAGAACAATGTCCAGTTCCTCCTAAAATATCTGGCTCGCGGGAAACAAATCAACAGCTACTGTAAATGACATGAAAGGTCTTAATGTTGACAAATTAATGGGGTGAATGGTCTTAAAATCGCCAAACCAATGGAGCAAACGTCTTAAAATCTCCAAACGAATGGGGCTAAACAAGAGACAGAAGGGAGCCGGAAAAATCAACCATCTCCCCTTAATTTGCTTTCTTCCTTCTCTTATATTTGGTATCTCTTCCAGTTTCCTCTCTCTCTCTCTCTCTCTCTTTCTCTCTTTCTCTCTCTTCTCTTAATATGAGTTAATTCGTAGGTAAGTGTAAATTCCCTTTCAAACCAATATATTTCTAAATTCTATAAACACTTTCCATGTGGGCATTTCCTGACTCATAAGGTTACATTTCATCCTATTTTCCGGCACGGCTTTTTAGCTGGAAGGTGGGGAGAGAGCCTTCTTTGGTGTTCTATTCTTCTACTATAAACTGTCCCTGTCTAGTAGTATTGAGGCCCGACCATCTAGTAGGACCCACCAGGCCTGTGTGGTTGGAGTTTCTGTATATAACTCTCTCTCTCTCTCTCTCTCTCTCTCTCTCTCTCTCTCTCTCTCTCTCTCTCTCTCTCTCTCTCTCTCTCTCTCTCTCTCTCTCTCCTCTCTCTCTCTCTGGCTAAGTGAAAGAAAGCAGAGAGTAGTCATTATTGGTGTCGAATCATCATGGACTCCAGTGACTAGTGGAGTCCCTCAGGGTTCAGTGTTGGGACCAATTTTGTTCATATTATACATAGTATACCATTGACAATGGTATCAATAATATACTGTAGTTTCTAAATTTGCGGATGACACAAAGATAGCAAATGCAATAATTTCGGAAAGCGATCTAAATACAATCACAGAATGGTCGGAGAATTGGCAAATGCCCTTTAGTGTAAACAAATGCCAGATATTGCAAATAGGCTACAAAAACAATAAATATGAATATTACATGAAAGTTAATAGCGTAACACAGGTAAAAGACCTAGGAGTGCTTATAAATGAAAACCTAAAATCTTCAAACCAATGTACGGCAGCAGCTAATACAGCAAACAGAGCATTAGGCTTCATCAGAAGAAATGTTCATTATCACAGCAGAGACATAGTTATGCCATTATATAAAAGTATAGTGAGACCGCATCTAGACTACACTGTGCAGTTCTGGTCTCCCTACCTCATAAAGTACATTGTAAAGCTGGAATCTGTGCAGCGAAGAGCAACTAAATTGATCCCTTCTCTAAGAAATAAACCATATATTGAGAGATTAAGAGAACTCGATCTACTTTCACTTAAGAAACGGAGGATAACAGGACTACTGATAGTGTTTTAAGATGTTAAAAGGATTCAGTAACATTAACCCTGATAAACTATTTAAGATAGCCAAAGAGAGTTCTACAATAGGAAACCAATTAAAATTAATAGGTAAGAAGGCAAACCTGGATACAACAAAACAAATCTTCACTCACAGTATAATTAGTGAGTGGAATAAGCTCCCAAATAAAGTAATAGATAGTACCGGTATCTCAATAGATGCATTTAAAATAAATTAGACTCATACCACAGAGAAATAGGGATGGAGTAGGCAATAACCAATGATAGAACGATGTGGTAGTAACGAACACTGCTTCCAGCTGAAGAGAGCTAACAGAAAAAAAATACATATATATATATCTATATATATATATATATACTGTATATATATATATATATATATATATATATACAGTATATGTATGTATATATTTATACTGTATATATTTATACTATATATATATATATATATATATATATATATATATATATATATATATATATATTGTTACGTATCTTGATCCTCAAGTGGTTAACTTGATGAATCTAGATAGCACAGAGATATATATTAAGGTATCAGTCAGGTGAAGGCAAAACAAAAGGAAAATCTAATAAAATGATTTCCTGTTGTTGCTTCCTTTCCTTTTGGATCTTTAGGACTTAGTATCCTTTATTGACTGATACTCTTTAATTATGAAAAATACTGAAACTAATTAAAGTCATGTAGTATTTATAAAGAATTATTATTTAACCGAAGCTTAGTAGGCTATGGTTATGAACCGAAGAAGTTATATCTAAAGAAGGACTATTAATTCTATAAAAAGTCTTGAAAGATAAATATTAAAGTAAGAATTTTTCTGTCTCTTACCCTTTTTGAAATGAATAGATAGTTTTCTTATATGTCCTTTTATTTATATTTAATGTAATTATTCTTGGTTCTTGTCTTACGTTAACAGTATTATATTATTATTATCATCAGGATTTATATCAAAGTCACATAAAAAGTTAGATATATATATTTAATAATTAGTTAAATGTATTTCTTAACCACGTAGCATTGAGGTTTGATTATGAGTAAATTAAGTACAGGATCGCTTCATAGATTCGATTCAGGTCTCACTCAAATAATATGAAAAGCAAAAATAATATTTTGAAGCTAAAATAATTTTCTTCAGCTTAGGAAATCACTAGAAGTAATATTAACACAGCCATGTTTGTCTAAGGCGATATTACTAATATGAGACAATAGCATCACCGTACAAAGCACCGTTAAGCAATGTAAGCTTAATTAAAAGAAAATGAAAGAACTCGTAAGTATTAATATAAAACAATAGTATTACTTTCATCATAACCCAATTACTTAAAGAGTTGCTTTAGTCCACAAGTTAGTCAACTAAAATAGTTAAGTACATAATAGTAGCGTTAACGTTAATTCCCAATCAAATAGTTAAGTACATAAATAGTAGCGTTAACGTTAATTCCCAATCACATATCTCACTAACCAACATAACGTAAGTGTTTACACCGAACACACTTAACACACACTTATATAATCTGACTGACAGTCACAATCCCATTATAATACTTCACCCCGTCTTCATCCAGCTGCAAGTTCACCTTCCCCAACTCCAAATGAGACTGATTTGAATGCCCACTACTCGGGTCTTATATACTAAACAATGATGGTGTAGGAACGAATCAGGAGGCGAGTGATGGTGCGCGCCCCTATCATAGCTCCTCGAGTTGCATAGCTGGTGCCTGGTCCAATCGGGGCTCCTGGCGTCGATCATACGTCATAGCGTCGGGTCATCGAAGTAGTTTGCAGGGTCCCCTATTATGCACCAGGTGTGAAGGCTTGTTTGCTGGTATGCGGATGAGCTGGTTTCCCACTCGCTAGTTCGCTCGCTTGCTAGTCTGCTTCGCCGCTTGGGTAGTTTGACACTCCTTCAACTCTAATTCTAACTCTTAAATTAACATACAGGGCTCCGTATGTCAGAATATATATATATATATATATATATATATATATATATATATATATATATATATGTGTGTGTATGTATATATTACTACAGGTGAAGGTGTGCATGCAATTTCCTTTCTATTTCTAACTTTCTATACATTCTGTGAGGCGGTTTCCAAGATCTGCAAGGTTATTCACTTCCAACTGTCTTCATGTACGGCAATTGCCAGAGGGACCAGAGGGTGGGGAGAGAGCCTTCTTCTTTGCTATCCTTTCCTTCCACTGTCCCTTATTCTCGGGTTAGCTATCTCTACTAGAATTAAGTCCTGACCACCTCACTGGGATCGTAAGGTCTGTGTGGTCAGTGTATCTATGTAAATATATGTAAATCCCTCTCTCACTCTCTCATGCTCTCCTCTTACCTTCCAACTCTCCTCCTCCCTCACCGTTTTTATACAACTTCCTCCCTCCTTATGTAGATAATATATTCTTGTTCATGATGTTTTTACTCGCTTACGCTCTGGTGCAACTGCTGGTGGTGGGAGGTGGTGCTGGTACTCTCTTGCTCTCTCTGGCTCTCCCTCTTTTTCTCCATCTTCTTTTTTTCTCTTCTCTCCTCTCTCTCTCTCTCTCTCTCTCTCTCTCTCTCTCTCTCTCTCTCTCTCTCTCTCTCTCTCTCTCGTCGATAGTAATTTAATCGATACATTTAGAAAGAGACTGGGCGATCACCTGATGGAGATTGGATTAATATAAATGAAATCAGTAAGTGTAAATTACCTTTCAGATTAACTTTATTATATTCCATATAAACACTTTCCTGGTGGGCATTTCCTGTTCTATAAGGTTATAATGCATCCTGTTTTCTGGTATGGCTCTTTAGCCAGAGGAAGCGGAGGGTGGGGAGTGAGCCTTCTACTTTGCTGTCCTATTCTTCTACTATAAGTTGTCCCTGTCTCAAGTAGTATCAAGGCCAGAACACCTAGTAGGAACTGCAAGGTCTGTGTGGTCTGAGTATCAGTGTAACTCTGTGTAACTCTCCTTCAGAACACACACCCCTTTACACTAGATATTCTATAATAACAGATCAGCCAACCTCCGCCATTTTGGCCCACTGCTATCATTAGCCACTCTCAACATACTAATATGTCCGTACCCATAATAGACATTCAGCAATACTGCTACAAGATTTATAGTTTGGTTTTCGGATGTCAATTCTACACGATTAACCCCTTCTATACCGGCGACGTATTTTTGTATTTCATTCTAGATATAGTTAGACGATTTTGAACATTTTAAGAGGATTTGTGGTAATATAGGTTAAGTGAGATAGTTCGAAGCCTGATAAACGCTGGAGGCCATTTGTAGATTTAATAAAATGGTCCAGTAGTTGCCTGAATAAAGTTAAAAAGATGTCGCCGGTACAGAAGGGGTTACAAATAAAATATCAACCCGCAGTCTGCCAATTACGACTCCAAAATGGCGTGTGAAGAACAAAGATGACCGATCTCTGCTACTAAAGGGTTTATATACCATCCAGGCGTTTTTTTTTTTTTTTTTTTTTTTTAAGCTTGTTGCTCCTAATATCGGATCGTGTCCCTGTAGTTAACTTTTTGTATCTTACCAGCGTTTGGAAAGCCTATTTTAAGTAACGTACAATGCAATGAGTACAATGAATAGGAGACGAATTAGGGGATAAAGAGACAACACATAATCTAGTCTGACCTCTTTAGTATAGTGAGTAGAATACGGATTAGGGGACAAATGGGTGAAAAGTACTTACCCTCCCGACACCACCACCATAACAACACCACCATCACACCACTGCATTGCATTTTAACACGAGGGAGTCAACATACCTGATGGAAAAAGAGAGACTAATATTATTAGTCAGCCAGACAATCTATAGCCAAACCCGCAATCCATTAAGGGGAAGTTTGATTGTTTTATGGACGCCTTCTCCCTAATGTTTATCCCCATTAGTTTTGAAATGTTTAGACTTTCGTTCCATTAGTTTTGCGATTTAACAACCTTGTGTGCCATTTAGTTGTCGATTTTTTCCTGGCGAGCAATAGCGAGCCCATAGTTGCGGAGGAACCGGCCTTCGGCCGAGACTTTTTCTCCCGAACAATGTACACGTTTATCTCGATGGGGGGTATTGGGGGTATTTTTCAGTTTGATGGAAGTTTTGAGAGGAAACTAAAGAAAATATCACTAAATAAACAAATAAATACAAATTTCCCCTTAAATGGGTAGGGAGGATCAGCAAGAAAGAGCTTGCTGATCCCTTAGTGGGAGTAAATTGTGGAGGTGGGTTTCCCAGTGCCAACCTCCAGGAGCTATCCGAGCCACAAAGGTGACGGGTGGTGGGGTCGCTATATCCCTACCCAGGAATATAATAAGTATAAAAAAAAAAAAAAAAAACACACACACACACACACATGGATTAACCCTCCTTTGGCGGCGCCCGGCTATAGTCGGAGTAGAGAACCAAGGCCTAAAGAGCGGGGCCCGACTTTAGTCGCATGCCATGTTGAGCACGTAATCGGCTCTGAGAGAGAGTCCGACCGGTGGGAGGAGCGCGGATTGGCTCTGACCGTTCGGCATGGACGTTGTCCCGCCACTGACACTGTCTTCACATCCCTGGTCCCGCAATACAGGGTAAAAACTGAAGAAATTACTGTATTTTAGGGATTTTTCCTTCGTGTTGCACTATCGTTGCAAGACAACCCGTGGTCATAGAAGGATGGTTCAGGATATATAATTGTATTACGCTCTGGCTCTTGTTTATGCATGAAAAACAGTATGGAATTAAGCTCGTTTAGGGTAAATCTGCCCGCTTGGCAGGTAGTAGAAGTTACAAACCTAGCCGCTCGTTGAGTATTAACCCTTCCTACCCGGTCTGCCTTAGGTAAGGACAGCACGAAAGAAGGGCCGCTACCCGGTATGCCTTATCTAAGGCATGAACGCCGTGCGTACGACGTATGTCAACAAACCCAAGCGTTCGTCACTGCACCTCCCAAAACAAGAAGGAGAAGACTCCTCAATGTTATTGTTCTGACGTCATGACGAAATTAGTGTCTAAAAAGCCCCCATATTGGCAACATCTCTGCAATATTGGCTCCACTGAAATCGTCATCACAAGTGAACCAGTTGACTTACAGAGCTCTACTCAATGCCAAAATACAGATTGAAAACCGCACTACGATTATAGATGAGTGGGAAAGTTCTAGCAGTGAAAATAAATATAAATACGGTAGCCTAGGCCTAGACGTTTTTCAGCCATATCGCCCGGGTAGGGGCGACCGTCATTTGTTAAAACAGCCTGGGGAGGAAGGGTTAAAGGGGGATGGTTTACTCTTTGGTCGATTTTATTTTTTTTTTATTTTTTTTTTTTATAGTTTCCTCCCTAGATCTCCATCAAACTTAAAAAAACAACAACCCCAGGATCCCCCTTCAAGAAATATTTGTAAATTGTTCGGTAGAAATATGTCCCAGCCGAAGGCCGGTTCCTCTTAAATGACACGAAAAGTCTTTACAATGACAGAGAAAAGGGGCGAAAGGTCTTGAAATCGTCAACTGATGAGCCTAACGACGTAAAATCTGAAAATTATAGGGTCTACGCATGAGAGAGAGGGGGTCCAGAAATAGCGACTTAAACAATAAACTAACGTGTATCTCAGGAATAATATGTAACTCGTGTAAGACAGGTGAAATAGAGACTCCCTGTCCATCATAAAAACAGACTTGTTTTACCTTCCGAGTGTCAGGTGGGTGCTGGCAGATTAGTTGGAGTGGAGGGTTGGTGGAGTGGCTGTACAAGTGGTAGATTATAAACAACTTGGTAGGTGGGTGTGGTACAAGTATGTATTGTTCCATGATAAACAGTGCGTTGTACAGAAATACTGCAGGTAATTTACAGTAAATCACAACCTACATCACCTCGATATTGCCAATAATGAATAAAGTGAAGATATACTTATATACATATACCCGTACTTATAACTCGCATTACCCCCCGCCCCCCTACGTTCACACACACACACACTCTCTCTCTCTCTCTTCCCTACCCAGAAACTATCGTCCAATTAGCTTAACCTCAGTTGTATGTAAAATGCTAGAAACGGTCATACGAGACAGACTCGTAAATCACTTAGAGGAAAATAACATACTTAAAGATACTCAACATGGCTTTCGTAAAAAACGTTCCTGTTTAACAAACCTCTTAGACTTCTTCCACGATATCCTCAGCCTCTACGATGAGAGTAAAGCTGTAGATATTATATACCTTGATTTTCAAAAGGCCTTTGACAAAGTTCCCCACAAACGTTTACTGCTAAAACTAAAAGCGTATGGAATACAAGACGGTGTGTTGAAATGGATAGAAAATTGGCTCAGCAACAGAAAGCAAAGGGTAGTCATAAACGGTAAGGCATCTAAATGGACCAATGTAAGTAGCGGGGTACCCCAGGGATCGGTACTATGACCAATTCTCTTTCTAATTTACATCAACGGCATAGATGAGGGTCTCACCTGTACAATCTCAATATTAGCTGACGATACAAAAATTGCAAATAGCGTACTCTCAAAAGAACAAGTTGACGATATGCAACACAATCTAGATAAATTGTAATGTTGGGCCCAAATTTGGCAAATGAGTTTCAATGCGGATAAATGTAAAGTACTACATATCGGATACCTAAATGAGAAAGCAAACTATTCGATGAATGGCACTCAGCTTAAGAATGTAAACAGAGAAACCTATCTGGGAGTAACAATATCGAGTAACCTAAAACCGAGTCAACAATGTTCAGAAGTTGTTAAGAAGGCAAACAAAATAATTGGCTTTATAGGCAGGTCATTTAAGCATAAATCCAAAGAAGTTATCCTAACCCTTTACAATTCCTTAGTCCACCCTCTTCTGGAATACTGCGTTCAATCCTGGTGCCCTTATTACCAAAAAGATATAAACAAGCTAGAACGAGTTCAACGTAGAGTTACCAAAATGATACCTAGCCTGAAGAACAAACCATACGAAGAGCGTCTTAGAGACTTAAATCTAGTTCCTTTAACCCAGCGCAGATTAAGAGTTGACTTAATTCAAGTGTTCAAAATCATCAAAGGCATCGACAATATGAACTGTAGTAAGTACTTCACTATCGACCAATCTAATTACACGCGGGGAAACGGTTGCAAAATTATTGGTAAATCTTTTAACTCACACGAATCTACGAACTTCTTCTTCAATCGAGTTGTCAACTTGTGGAATGGGCTTCCCCGAGACTTTATAGACTGCAGCACCGTTGATTCATTTAAACTCCGCCTAGACAAATATCTCGCATCAAACCCGCGACTGACTGCGTTTGTAAATTAATAACTTTATTTTATCCCCCCTCAGTTACTAACCCATCCGTCCCCTACTAACTTCCTAATCCTGCCACGGCATTAGTTCCAGGGCAGTAGTTCCCTTACCAATGTTCCCTTACCCACTCTAAACCACTGTTTGGACACTTGATCATCAGTGTTTTGGAAGACAAGCAGCCTAGAAGGGTCACTAGATCTGTTGTTGCTTGATTTCCTTTGTACTCCTTTGTATTCAATTGTACTCCTTTGTACTCTCTCTTTCTCTCTCTCGCTCGCCCCCGCAAGCACTACGTACGTCATCCACCACGTTGGATCTAACGATGTCCAACGGACGCGGTCAGAGGAACTACTTTGCAAGTACCGGCGGCTGATCAGGTCCTTCAAGGAAAAAATCTAATAGAATCTTAATTTCAGGAATTGTTCCCCGGATTGATGTAGAAAACCGATTCTACAACATAGCTACCAGTACAAATTGCCGACTAGCCAAACTCTGCAGGGAGGAGGACATCGGCTTTGTCGACACGTGGGATAATTTTTACTATGATAAATCTTTGTTTTCAGGAGATGGTGTACATCTCAATGAAGTAGGAGCTGCACGTCTTGGTCGTCTGCTGAACGATGCAGTCAAGGATTTCCGTTCAAAAAACGGGGTCAACCGGGGATGTCCAGACAGGGTAGTGTAAGTCAAATACGAACTGAAAATTCAGACAATGCACAATCAGTAACATCCAACTCTAATACTCTTAAGGTGTTTTATGTAAATGCTCATAGCATACGCAATAAATTTTCAGATCTAGAGGAAATCGTGTTTACAGAACATTATGATATAATCGGCATTACAGAATCTTGGTTAAATACGGAAGACAGAGACTTTTTAGCCGAATATACGCTTCCTGGTTATACAATGTTTGAGAAAAGTCGGATCAATAGAAATGGAGGAGGAGTTCTATTTTTATAAAGGAAAGTCTTAATCCGTCTTAATGTCAAAACCTCAAATTGCGAATATAGACATATCTTACGTACTATTAAATAATAAACGAGGAACTAAAATAACACTAGCTTTATTATACAGACCCCCAGCTCATTCAGTGCAAACTGACAGTGAAATTTATGAACAAATTGCAGAAATAACTAACATACAAGATACCGTAATTCTTGGCGATTTCACTTACCCGTGACTAAATGGGGCGATATTCTTACTTCACACTCTGGATACGACCTCTATGCTAACTTGCAAGAGAGTTCACTTTTTCAATTTGTACAATCTCCGACCCGTGGTAATAATGTGCTTAACCTTGTACTCGCAACAAAAGAAGAATTAATAGTGAATTTGAATGTTGGTGATGAATTCAGTAACAGCGACCATCGTACGATAACTTTCACTTTAAAGTTTACTAGTAACAAATCAAATACCAGCATTGAGAAAGTCCCTAATTTCAAGAAAGCAAATTTTCATAAACTTAAATCAAAGCTTAAAGAAACTGACTGGAGCTTTCTGACTAACAATAACGACATACATACATCTTGGGAGTGTTTCACAACCACTTACCTTAAGGCAGTGCAAGACTGCATACCATCGAAAATACGGCATCCAGGCCATAATGATAAGCCCAAATGGTGGAATAAAGATATTTCAGACTGTCTGCTTGCTAAAAAATGTGCTAATGATAGATTAAAATCCTCACAAAATGACGAAGAACGGGTGAAATTTGTAGACCTACGACGCAAAGCCAAAAAGTTAATTAAGCAAAGTAAAAAGACCCTGGAGTTACATGTTGCGAATCAAAGTAAAACAAACCCGAAAAAATTCTATAGTTATAATATCAGAAAGAAAAAAGTAGTTACTTCAACTGTTGGACCGTTAGTCGATGGAAATGGAGAATACACCAAAGACGAAGTACAAATGAGTAATGCCCTCAATACCTTCTTTGCATCAGTGTTTACAACCGAAGACCTCGGAGATATCCCTACACCATCGCCGATTCAGATTGATAATTCAGATGTTCTAAGCAATATCACCATTATAGAGAGAGAAGTATTGAAATGTTTAGACAAACTCAAGGTAAATAAAACGCCTGGACCTGATACAATCTCGCCTAGAGTTCTAAAGGAAGCTAAGGATGAGCTCTCCAAACCACTGACATTGCTATTCAATGAATCCTTGCAGTCTGGGCCTATGCCTGATCAGTGGAAGCTAGCCAACGTAACACCGATATTAAAAAAAGGCAGCAAATCCCTACCCAGTAACTATCGTCCAATTAGCTTAACCTCAATTGTATGTAAAATGCTAGAAACGGTCATAAGATACAGACTCGTAAATCACTTAGAGGCAAATAACTTACTTAAAGATACTCAACACGGCTTTCGTAAAAAACGTTCCTGTTTAACAAACCTCTTAGACTTCTTCCACGATATCCTCAACCTCTACGATGAGAGTAAAGCTGTAGATATTATATACCTTGATTTTCAAAAGGCCTTTGACAAAGTTCCCCACAAACGTTTACTGCTAAAACTAAAAGCGCATGGAATACAAGACGGTGTGTTGAAATGGATAGAAAATTGTCTCAGCGACAGAAAGCAAAGAGTAGTCATAAACGGTAAGGCATCTAAATGGACCAATGTAAGTAGCGGGGTACCCCAGGGATCGGTACTAGGACCAATTCTCTTTCTAATTTACATCACGACATAGATGAGGGTCTCACCTGTACAATCTCAAAATTTGCTGACGATACAAAAATTGCAAATAGCGTACTCTCAAAAGAACAAGTTGACGATATGCAACACAATCTAGATAAATTGTCATGTTGGGCCCAAATTTGCCAAATGAGTTTCAATGCGGATAAATGT
This sequence comes from Lithodes maja, assembly GCA_037953745.1. Classification (NCBI taxonomy): domain Eukaryota; kingdom Metazoa; phylum Arthropoda; class Malacostraca; order Decapoda; family Lithodidae; genus Lithodes; species Lithodes maja. The sequence continues at coordinate 67,485 of JBAKBP010003639.1, read as the reverse complement.
AAAGTACTACATATCGGATACCTAAATGAGAAAGCAAACTATTCGATGAATGGCACTCAGCTTAAGAATGTAAACAGAGAAACCGATCTGGGAGTAACAATATCGAGTAACCTAAAATCGAGTCAACAATGTTCAGAAGTCGTTAAGAAGGCAAACAAAATAATTGGCTTTATAGGCAGGTCATTTGAGCATAAATCCAAAGAAGTTATCCTAACCCTTTGCAATTCCTTAGTCCGCCCTCTTCTGGAATACTGCGTTCAATCCTGGTGCCCTTATTACCAAAAAGATATAAACAAGCTAGAACGAGTTCAATGTAGAGTTACCAAAATTATACCTAGCCTAAAGAACAAACCATACGAAGAGCGTCTTAGAGAATTAAATATATTTCCTTTAACCCAGCGCAGATTAAGAGGTGACTTAATTCAAATGTTCAAAATCATCAAAGGCATCGACAATATGAACTGTAGTAAGTACTTCACTATCGACCAATCTAATTACACGCGGGGAAACGGTTGCAAAATTATTGGTAAATCTTTTAACTCACACGAATCTAAGAATTTCTTCTTCAATCGAGTTGTCAACTTGTGGAATGGGCTTCCCCGAGACTTTATAGACTGCAGCACCGTTGATTAATTTAAACTCCGCTTAGACAAGTATCTCGCGTCAAACCCGCGACTGACTGCGTTTGTAAATGAATAACTTTATTTTATCTCCCCCCTCAGTTACTAACCCATCTGTCCCTACTAACTTCCAAATCCTGCCACGGACATTAGTTCCAGGGCAGTAGTTCCCTCTCCAATGTTCCCTTACCCACTCTAAACCACTGTTTGGACACTTGATCCTCAGTGTTTTGGAGGACAAGCAGCCTAGAAGGGTCACTAGACCTGCTGTTGCTTGATTTTCTTTGTACTCTTTGTACTCCTCTCTCTCTCTCTCTCTCTCTCTTTCTCTTTCTCTTTCTCTTTCTCTCTCTCTCTCTCTCTCTCTCTCTCTCTCTCTCTCTCTCTCTCTCTCTCTCTCTCTCTCTCTCTCTCTCTCTCTCTCTCTCTCTCTCTCTCTCTCTCTCTCTCTCTCTCTCTCTCTCCAGACGTCTCATTCTCCGAAGGGATTGTACAATTGTAAAATGGTCAGAAACTAGCAAATTCCATTTGATGCAGCCAAAAAGGCTCCATGAATAGTAAATACAAGTAAACAAATTAAACTTCTTTTGTGTACCACTTTGTCGAATATTTTAAATATGATTAAACGATTATATTATCTTTAGGTAAGTGCGGTGGAAGTGGAGAGCTTTGTGTTTTATTGGACCTTCCAAAGTTGAGTCAAATATTTCAATGTGTAGCCATATATAATTTATGCCATCGTATTGAAGGGGTTAAAACACATCACTGTTATGTTTGCTGTTCATTGAAACTGATTAAAGGGTTAACTTTCGATCGGCAACTTCATTACTGATGCCAATTTTGTGCCCATTTACATAGATTTCGACAACTTTGTATTTTATGTGAATGAGTGAAGGTGACAAAAGGCAAAGTTGCCTGAACAAGTATCTCCCCAAAAACTGAATGAGTGACAGAGAGCCGAATACAAGTTACGTTAGTGTCAAAATGTCTGGACACACGGAGCTTGAAGCAGTTTAAGCCATAGGATCAGGGATAGATAGATTGCGGGAGAGTGACAGAGAGCCGAATACTAGTTACGTTACTGTCAAAATGTCTGGACACACGGAGCTTGAAGCAGTTTTAGCCATTGGATCAGGGATAGATAGACTGAGGGAGAGAGTTTCAAGGCTTAGTTGTTGAGTAGTAAGTGTAAGCTCAAGGATAAATTATATTATTAAACTGTAATCCTATGGAACTTAAATTCAGTAGCTTTCAGAATAGAATTAGCGAAATTAAATGCTGGAAAGAATGACCGTGACGTTGCTTTAAAATATTTATAGATAACTAAAACAATAGGACTTGACTAGAACATTAGTTCGGATTTGTTCGTTAACCTATGAGCGTAATTATTCGCCAAGATAATAAATAAATAATGGGACTCAGACTCCTTAGCCATTCTATGTTTTGCAGTGGAGTCCCCTTGATGTACCGCTAAATAATCATGCTTGATCAAATCCTATACACGTGTCCATTTTTTGTACCGCAGCAAGTAAAACAAAAAATGCAGAAACGTGACAAAAACCTATACCATTTTGTATATTGAAAGCCAAATGTCCTTTGTTTTGTACCGCAGCAAATAAAACTATCCAGAAACGTAAACAATAGCCTATGCCAATTTGAAAGTCGTGTCCTTTATTTTTTCTTGCAGGAAGTAAAAATATCCAGAAACGTAAACAAAAACTTACACCATTTTTGTATTTTGAAAGATAAAACTATATAATTTTGTATTTTGAAGCCAAGTGTCCTTTTTTTTTGTACGACAGTAAGTAATAAGTGCAACAATGGAATCCCCGGCTCTAAAACCGATGCTTTTTACTGCCACTTTCCACTTTTCCGGAAGGCAAGGCGGCCGCTTCCTAAGACCAAAATTTCCCAAGTCGTCAGTTGAAAGAGCCAATATTTCTGTGGCAGGGGTAGGCGAGGGGTCTGTCTCCCCCTCCTACGCTTTTTATTCCTGCTTTTGTTTCTTGTTTCTTGTCTTTTACTGTCTTTATTCTTATTGTTATTCCTTTCTTGCTTAAAGCTCAATTTTACTTCACTTTGTCCTTCACTTTCTTCATTGTCTTCTCATTTCACTTTTTGCAATAATGTTTATTCATTATCCCGTCTGTTTCTCGTTTATATAGCTTTGTCTTCTGTCTTGTATTCTCGTTTGTCTAACATAAAATGTCCTAAGTTGTCAGTATAGAGCCAATATTTCTGTGGGAGGGGTTGGCGAGGGGTCTGTCTTCTCCTTCTAGGCTATTTATTCCTGCTGTTCTTTCCTGTTTCTGTTCCACTTCTTGTTATTTTATTAAGCTTTCTACTGTTAAGCTTTGTTATCCTCTATTTGCTATATATTTGTTTTTCATCGCCTCTCTTTCATTTACTGTAATTTTTTGTTTTTCTTTTCGCTTTTAATTCCTGCTTTTGTTTGTTGTTTCTGTTCCACTGTTTGTGTTTTTATGAAGCTTTCTCCTGTTCCTACTCTCACGTTTAAGGGGAGGTATTTGTTATTCTGGACCCCTTTCTCCCTCATGCTTAGTCCCATTATTTATGAGATTTTAAGACGTTCACCCCATTATTTTGATGATTTGAAGAACTTTCGCCTTATTTCTTTGTCAATATTAAGACCTTTTGTGCTATTTATGTGTCTATCTTTACGTGGGGAGCGATAGCGAGCCTGTTATTTAGTAGGAGCCGGCCTTCAGCCGGGACATTTTTCTACCGAAAATGTACACATTTGTCTTAAAGGGGTATCTCGGGGATAATTTATTGTAAGCTTGATAGACGTCTAGGAAGCAAACTAGGAGAAAATATAAAATAATATGCAAATAAAAATAGAAAATAGAATAGGCCTAACCCCCCGTTAATGTTAGCCTGTTTTCCATTGGTTATCATCCATTTGTTATATATATTTTTTGTAATCGCCTGTCTTTCATTTACTGTCATTTGTCTTGTTTATCTATATCAGTCCTATTATTGCCGCTCTTCTAATTTATAACCCAAAATATTCTAAGTCGTCAGAATATAAAGACAATATTTCTCGGGCAGGGGTAGGCGAGGGTTCTGTCTTCTTCTACGCTTTGTATTCCAACTTTTGTTTCTCGCTTTTTGTTTGTTATTATCTTTATTCATGTGTCTGTTGTTTCGTTATTGTTTTTCTCTTGTTTATTCTCACTTTTACTTCACTTTCTCCTTCACTTTCTATATTCTCTTACTTCGCTTCTTGCCTTTAACTATATGTAATCTCCTATCAGTTTCTCGTTTATCTATCTTTCTCTATGTATTCTGTATTGTATTTTAATTTGTAGCATACAATTCTCCCAAATCGTCAGTATAAATAGCCAATATCTCTCGGGCAGGGGTAGACAAGGGTTCTGTGTCCTGCGTCTACGCTTTGCATTGCGGCTTTTGTTTCTCGCTTTTTCTCGTGTACTGTCTTGATTTTTGTTTGTATATGATTCATTTTGTTTCGTTCACTTGCATATTCTCACATTTACTTCACTTTTCTTATTCTCTTTTATTTCACTTCTTGCCTTCAACTTTATTTATTATCCCGTTTGTTTCTCGTGTACCTATCTTTCTCCTTGGATTCTTTCTTGTATTATAATTTCTAACATACAATTCCCCCAAGTCGTCAGTATAAGAGCCAATATTTATCTGGCAGGGGTAGGCGAGTGTTCGGTCTTCTCCTTCTGTGCTATTTATTCCTGCTTTTATTTCCCATAATTTGTCTTCCAGTGTCTGTATTCTCGTTGTTATTAATCCCTTTCTACCTCTCACTTGCTTTATCTCACTTTGATTACACGGTCTATCTTCCACTTTCTGTATTTACTCTTGTATTCCGTTATTTGAATTCCACCTGATTTATTTTCCAATGTGTATCCTTGTTTTTATGTTGTTTCATTTTCGCTTGTATTCTAATTTCAAAGGTCAAATTTTCCTAAGCCTCAGGCCGGGTAAGGCAAGGGTTCTGTCTCCTCCTTGTCTGCTTTTATTGGTTCATATCCTTACATATTTTCTGGGCTATATTTAAATTGTGTTTTGCTGACTGTGTTCTGGCATTTCCTTGCCCTGGTTATTACTATTTTGACTATATCCTGTTTCGTTTCAGCTGACGGTTAATTGCAAAATTCCTATCAAGATTTCTCAGTTATTTTGAAGATTCTGTAGAGAAATATTGTGCTAATTATATACTCTTGGTCTTGATATGATGCAGAGACAAGCGGTAGTGGTTTCATATTTTCCATTAAGTATTGATAAATTATCTGCTAAGGGATTTAATTAACCGTCATGTGAAATGAAACATAGTATAATTATTATCGTTGTTATGTATGTTTTTATTCCACATGTTCTATTCCACCTGATTAATGTTAAGGTATGTGTGTTATTTAGAAGTTTCTCTTTTTATTGAACCTTGTGTAGTAATTTATAACATTAAATTTCTTTAGGGGGGATGGTTCGTTTTGCTGGAACCCCTTATCCCTCATGTTTATCCCCATTAGTGTTGAGATTTTAAGACGTTCGTTCCATTTCCATTTCCACGACTTTATGCTTTTTATTTTATTCTTATACTGTATGTAGTGTCAGTTGTATTATCATATGTAAGACCAAATTTCCTTAGTGATAAGTATAGCCCATAAATCTTCGGTACAGTATGTAGGGGTTCTGTATTCTCCTTCTTTGTTTGTTTATGTTTTTATTCCGTATTTTATTTGTCACGTTTATTCCACTTCTTGTCTCTTACTCGTTTTATTCTCGTGTTACTTAATATCTACTTCCTCGCTCTGTTTTCAGTGTATTATTGTTTTTGTGCATGTGATCTAGCTTCTTTACTTTCTAGCTTGTCTTCTATTTTCACTGCTTTTTACTTTGCTTTCTGTTCCTGTATCGTATGAAATGTGAGCTGTATTTCGATCTCTAACACCAAATGTCCGATGTCGTCAGTATAAAGAGGCCATACTTCTTGGGTGAAAGTTCTGTCTCGTCGTCGTCCTCTCTCTCTCTCTCTCTCTCTCTCTCTCTCTCTCTCTCTCTCTCTCTCTCTCTCTCTCTCTCTCTCTCTCTCTCTCTCTCTCTCTCTCTTAGTATTGCACATTTACCATATGTTCACTTTCTTAGACCAAATTTCGGTTCTTTACTTGTTTTTTGCTATTGATTTGTTTTAATCTTTCATATTTTTCACTTTCCTAGACCAAATCTCGGTTCTTTGCTAATTTTTTGCTCATCTATTAGTTTCAGTCTATCATATATTTCACTTTCTTGACAACATTTGGGGTTTTAACTATTTTTTTGCCGATTTATTAGTTTAAAATTTTCATATATTTCACCTTCTTGGTGACTTGGTTTCTTTTTTGTTTCAGTCTTTCGTTATAATTCAGTTTCTTAGACCAAAATTTAATAAGGGTTGAAATTGCCATTGTTTCTCGGTTAGGGTGCAGGGGTAGGCGAGGGTTCTGTCTCTTGTATTGTTTTATATTTTCACTTTTATTCCTGTTCCTTATCTCATTGATTTCGTCTTCGTCTTGTATTATCGTTCAGTTGTATTGTTCATCGCTTTCAATTGTATGTCATCCACTTGTATTATTGTATTTTATTCTTTCTTCTGTCTCTTACTTTCGTTCAGTTTTATTGTTCATTGCTTTCAATTGTATGTCATCCACTTGTATTATTGTATTTTATTCTTTCTTCTGTCTCTTACTTTCGTTCAGTTTTATTGTTCATTGCTTTCAATTGTGTGTCTTCTACTTGTTTCTATTTATGCTGTTATTCCATATCCTGCCTGGCACTTGCGTTATTCTCAAGTCTTATATAGTGTGTGTGTGTATATATATTTATTTTGTTTTGTATATATATATATATATATATATATATATATATATATACAGTATATATATATATATATATAGTATATATATATATATATATATATATATATATATATATATATAAGAGTTTTTATGAAGGGAGCAGAGCATGTGTGAGAGTAGGAAATGGTGAGTTGAGTGAATGGTTTGAGGTAAAGGTAGGTTTGCGACAGGGTTGTATAATGTCACCATGGCTGTTTAATATGTTTATGGATGGTGTGGTGAGGGAGGTGAAAAGGAGAACTATGGGAAGAGGATTGGGTTTAGTAGGAAAGAATGGTAGAGATTGGGAGTTGAATCAGTTGCTGTTCGCTGATGACACAGCATTGGTGGCGGATTCTGATGAGAAACTGCAGCGGGTAGTCAAAGAGTTTGGTGTGGTTTGTGGAAGGAGGAAACTGAAGGTGAACGTCAATAAAAGTAAAGTAATGGTGTGTAATAGGGGAGAGCATAGGGTGAATCTAGATGTGAGGCTGGATGGGGAAATATTGGAACAAGTAGAGTGTTTTAAATATCTAGGAGGAACGATAAGCAGGAGTGGAGGTATGGAAATGGAGGTAAAACAGAGAGTGTGTGAAGGAAGGAAGGTTTTCGGAGCAATGGGAAGTATGTGGAAGACGAGAAATCTCGGAGTGAAAGTAAAAAGTGCACTGTATCAAGGAATTGTTGTGCCAACAGTGATGTATGGGGCTGAGACATGGACTCTGAAGAAAAAGGAGAAAAGAGGGCTGGATGTGATGGAGATGAGCTGCTTGAGGAGTATGTGTGGAGTTACTCGTAGAGACAGATTGAGGAATGAAGAGATACGTAGGAGAGTGGGGCAGCAGGAACATTTGTCAGCCAGAGTGGACAGAAGGGTGCTGAGCTGGTATGGTCATGTTGAACGAATGGGAGATGAAAGGCTTACAAAGAGAATATGTGAGTCAGGTACAAGGGGAGATAGAAGGGCAGGAAGACCCCCATTGAGATGGAGAGACTGTGTAAGAAAGGCTTTGGATGATAGAGGAATGACTATAGATCAGGCAGGGGAAGTGGTGGTGGACAGGAGTGAATGGAGAATGCTTGTGAATAGTTGAGTGAACACGTGGTCATTTGGAGTAAGGGGTCGGGCGCAAGTTCGACTAGATAATAGTCCATCAGGCGCCTGGCCCGGGGGGACGATTAATAAGAAGGGTGTGCCTGGAAGTGTGGTGGGAGGGCTTGTGGCTTTGGCTCCGCTGCATGTCTGCCTGCCGAGATCGGAACCTCTCCGGGTGGTCAGGGGCTGGGGGAGTGCTGGAGCCACCTTGGTAACCCTGGTCTCTGGGTCTTCTCCTGGGTGACCTGGATGTGTGTGAGTTTGTGTTTTTTATCTGTGTTTATTTTTTTGTTTTATGTTGTTTTTGTGTTTTCCCTGTTCTTGCTCTGTCTTGAGTCGGCTACCCCCAAAATGGGGATTGGGCCTGAGCATATAGATAGATAGATAGATATATATATACAGTATATATATATATTGATGTTATTCTAGCTTGTATTCAAATTAATAGGATCAAATGTTCCAGGTTGTCAGTGTGTTTTCTGTGTTCCTTAGTATTGTCTACACTCGCTACTATTATTAGCTTGTTTTCCATTATTTTGTCTTCCAAGTGCTTTTTATTCTTTGTTTATTCTCCTCTCTCTCTGTCTTGCTTCTCTATAACTCTTTATTTATTATTGATTGTATTGTCATTTATATAATTACATGCTGTATGTATTTGTTTATTGTGTCTGTGTCTTATTTCTCTACATCTCTATATTTATTCTTGCTTGTATTATCATGTATAACATTACGTGCTATATTTATTTATTTGTTTATTTCCTATGTGTCCTGTTTCTCTATATATCTACAATAAGTCTTGCTTGACTTGTCATTTATATAATTACATGTTTTATTTATTAATTATTTATTTTCTGTCTTGTTTCTCTGTATCTTTATATTTATTCGTGTTTGTGTTATTTCTGTTTCAGGTAAGATGTCGTAAGAGGGAGTTGTACTAGTGTTTCCTGAGAAGAGTAAGTACGATGGTGACAATATACGTGCTTAAGGGGGATCACCGGCTTTGTTTTCATCTTTCTCTGCTTTTTACTCTTTCCCTGGCTTTTATCCATTCGGCCCCATTCAGCCATCTGTTTTAAGACGTTTATCCCCATCCAGATGTCGATTTATTCCTGGCGAGCGATAGCGAGCCAGCATTGTATGAAGAAATCCGGCTTCGCCGGAAAAAAAATTCTATCGAAAAATGTACAAACTTACCTTGCTGTCAAAACAGAAATATATATATGATGGCTCGCTACCGCTCGCAAGGAAAATATTGACACCTGGATGGGGGGTAAACGTCTTAAAACAGTACGCTGAATGGGGCCGAATGGATACAAGCCAGGGATGGTGACTATATACGTGCATAATTGTCTTTACTTATTTCCTCTCTATGCCTTGTTTCTCTACATCTCTATAATATTATTCATTCTTGCTTGTATTGTCATTTAAATCATCATGTGCATAATTGTCTTTTTATTTCCTCTCTATGTCTTATTGCTCTACATCTCTATATTTAGTTTGGCTTGTTTTGACATTTATATCACCACGTGCATTATTAGCTTTATATTTATTTCATCTGTGACTTGTTTCTTTATATGTTTATACTTATTCTTGCTTGTATTGTCATTTATATAACTACGTGCATTATGTTATGTATTTATATAACTACGTGCATTATGTTATGTATTTATATTTATTAGTGGCCCCTCCATCATTGACGAACATGCCTATTACATAAGGCATCCTCTTCAAACACTCATCCGCCGTAGTTTGAATCTACCGCGCAGAGCATTTAAAAACTGAGGAGCCTTCATCATGAGCGCACGCGACCTCACTCATGGCTTCAGTCATTATGAATTGGGTTCTCACTACGAAAAAACTTCGTAAAAAATAAAAACAAAAAGAAAATAAGAATAACTATTCAATAAGCTTTCCATCATATCGTGGATGTACTTGTGTGGATCTTTTGACCAGACGCTACTACAGGCGTCATTCTTCCTTCTCTGCTCTGCGCTCAGCCTGCCCGGACGTGTCTCCCCACGCTCCGCGGGTTCCGCATTTGTTGCGTCCCTAGTGAGTTTTTTCTCATTTGTTTACTCCGGGATGTATCGAGTAAGGTTAGGATATGTGTAGCAGGAGTGTCCTGGGCTAGTTGCCCGCAGTGCAGTGTATTTTGGGTCGTGTGTTTGGGGCATCTATTTCGGATGTTCCCTCGTGGTCCTGTTGTGGACAGGTGAACTTTTTCACAGTTAGCTAGCTTTGTGATGCAGGCGGCTTTCTTTACGCGTTATTGCTTCCTTTTATCTTTCTGATGAGGTAGCGTATTTTTGCTGACGTTCCCAGCGTATTTTTCTTCACTTAGTGAAGTTTTTTCTGGGTCCCGAGTCAGTTCTTCCCTTTGCCGGAAGTGTTTGCTACAGTGGTGTGTTGGCGGTGGTTCCTGTTGTGATATAATTCAGTGCTTTTTGTTTATATTCCAACATATTACTGTTATCCGTCTGCCTAGGCCTAGCCAGCCTCTCGTAGCTTTACCACATATACAAGTGTTATTGATTTATTTTCTAAATATGTACTACTGTGTCATGTGTGTCCTGGTTTAGTTGTGTATTGGCTAATTTCCACGGACTATTTATGTGTCCTGGGGGAGTTGTGTATTGGCTAATTCCATGGACTTTGTTGGGCCCGGCGTTAGTTGTGTTTTGGCTACGCCTCGGTCCGGTGTTGCGTTCAGATGGTTTCTGGACGGGGTGGGTTTTTTTCCGGCGGGTTTTTCTCGGTTTCACCTTGATAACCCCGGCTGGTTGCCGAGTTTTGGCCACGCGTGGTTTAAAAAACAGGCTTGTTTCCCCGGCGAGTGGTGTCTGTGGCTCCCCAGGACTGCGTCTCTGGGGTGCCTGTTTCAGGCTCCTTATGACTCCCGGCGGGTTGGCTGTACCCATCTAACAGTGTTCATACGGACACGTGTTGTTTGTAGTTTTTTCGGTTTTGCAAAAGCCAATATAAAACTATGCTGTTGTTGTATTTCATCCCCGGCGATCTTTTACAAAGAAGTGGGGATAGGAACAATTGGGGTTAACTTTTAAACTTTAAATCACCCGGCGGGTGCAACCTGGAAGGGTGGGATGACCGAATTTGTAAAATTCAGTTTAGTTGACCAGACAATTGAGGGATGCATTGTGTATCACCTCCTTCAACATACGGCGCTTTAGGGCACAATTGGGGTTAACGTTTTTCAACTATTATTCTCACCCGGCGGGTGCTCCTTAGAAGGATGGGAATAACGAATTTACAATTCAGTTAGTTAACCAGACAATTGAGGGATACGTTTTGTATCGCCGCCTTCTTCATACGGCGATCTAAAAAGATACTTCGGCAGAAGTTAGATCTCGTATATTTGTCAGGCTTCCCAGTTTTTGATCTACGAGATAATTCGGGGGCCGGCGTCTTTTTTAAGGGTTTTTTTCCAAAATTGAATCTTGAAACAAACACCACCGGAAAGACTTAATCAGTTATAAACGCCATGATGGTCTTTATATATTATGTCAGAGGGTATTCATAAATCTTTTGGACAAATTAAGATATTCTGAAATCTTTTACTTAGGAGACCCCACCGCGTAGCGAGCTGTGGTCGTTGAGTGTTACGTCTCGTTACCCGGTGGGTTATTTAACACTTGTGTGCGAACATGATTGGGTTAACCTTATGAGCATTAATTCCTGGAAATTTTCTTTTTTTCCAGAGCTGGGTCCCGGCGGGTCTATGCAGAACCTTGAGTAAGTCTCCCTCCAGTGTCTGTCATGACTTCCGTTGCCCCGGTTTTTGCTTTATGCATTAGGCCCTCCTGTTCAGGTATCCCTACTTTTGCGCACACCCTTTGTATAAAATGTGTTAATATGTCTCGTTTGGTGTGGGTTACCTTTCCGGCGTTTTTCTCGTTGCTCCGAGAACACCGTTTTTTGTTTACCGAGTTTTAGTCAGGATGGCTAAAATAGGTAAGTTACCCCGACGAGCTTGGTCTCTTGAGGGCTCATCAGAGACTGCGTTTTCTGTGGTCGAGCCTGGGATCAGGCTTCCTGTGTTATTCATTGCTTTAGCATTACGCCCCCCCCTGTAATGTCTCGTTTGGTGTGGGTTACCTTTCCGGCGTTTTGCTCGTTGATCCGAGAACACCGTTTTTATTTACCGAGTTTTAGTCAGGATGGCTAAAATAGGTAAGTTACTCCGACGAGTTTGGTCGCTTGAGGGCTCATCAGAAACTGCGTTTTCTGTGGTCGAGCCTGGGATCAGGCTTCCTGTGTTATTCCCGGCGAAGGGGGCTCCACACAGTTATCTAGGTGACCATGCTGACACCTGTTGGACATGGTTTTCTCGGCTTTTCAAAACCATTGAAACAATGCTGTCTGTTTGTTTGGTCTTTCCCTCCCGGCGACCTTTTTACAAAGAGGACTGGGGCAGGTATAATTGGTTTGACATTGTATATAAAACCCGGCGGTTGTACCTTCGGGTGGTTATATTAACGGATTTGAGATTCGCGATAATTTGCCAAAACAATTGATTGATACAATAGGGTATCACGGCCTTCAAGACGGCGATCTATGAGCTTCTGGGAGAAGCCGGATTAGAGATAAAGATAGGCTTAGACTTTTTATGGGATAAAAAGATGCCTGAATCTTACTAGTGTTTCAAGTGTAAAAGGATACTTGAAAGACTTCATCTTTAAAAAAGATATGCTTCATCTTTACGAGGATTCAGTAGTTATGCTTAATTCTTTTGGACAGGTAAAAGATATGCTGAAATCTTTAAAAAGCCATTGAAACAATGCTGTTTGTTTGTTTAGTCTTTCCCTCCCGGCGACCTTTTTACAAAAAAGGTCTGGGGCAGGTACAATTGGTTTGACATTGCATATAAAACCCGGCGGTGGTACCTTCGGGTGGTTATATTAACTGATTTGCAATTCGCGATAATTTGCCAAACAATTGATTGATACAATAGGGTATCACGGCCTTCAAGACGGCGATCTATGAGGGCTTCTGGGAAAAGCCGGATTAGCGATTGAGATAGGCTTAGACTTTTTAGGGGATAAAAAGATGCCGGAATCTTACTAGTGTTTCAAGTGTAAAGGAATACTTGAAAGACTTCATCTTTAAATTAATAAAGATATGCTTCATCTTTATGAGGATTCAGATGATAGGCTTAAATCTTCTGGACAGGTAAAGATATCCTGAAATCTTTAATATGAAACTAAAGGAAAAACGAAAAGTAGTGGTGAAGTGCTACGGTTCGTTGACCGGCGGTTTTGTGGCACATATTTTGTACCATTTTTTGGGTGTAACCCTATGAGCATTAATCCCCGGAAATTTCTCTTTCCAGGGCAGAGTTCCGGTGTTGCACCAGGTGACCAGGTAGTTCCCGGGGGCGGGGTAGTTTTCCCCCAGTCTCGGTCATGTCGGCACTTGAACCTCTCATTGCTGTATGTTCAACGCCGTTACGCTCAGGTATCTCTATCTATCTATCTATTGCCTGACGCCGTGATCCCCGAAGGGGTGGCCACGAACGAACCGCCCCCATGCACCTCTGTCCCCAGTCAGTCGACGCCCCTCCCCCCAACCAGCACCGCCTTCATTCATGTAGTTCCTCACTCCATCCTTCCACCTCATATTCGGTCTACCTCTCCCCCTCTGTCCCTCCACCTCGCTCTCGTACACCCTCTTAGTCATTCTCTCGCTTTCCATACGTTCCATATGGCCGAACCATCTCAAGTTGTTCCTTTTCACACTTTCCAGCACATCCACCTCCACACCACACCTCCTTCTTACTTCCTCACTAGTCTGTCTATCCCTCCATGTAATTCCGCACGCACTTCTTAAGTAATTCATTTCCACTGCTCTCACTCTTGGTCTGAGTCTCTCAACCAACGTCCATGCTTCGCTTCCGTAAGTCAGTGTCGGGATTACCACACTGTCATGCAAGGACTTCTTCACTTCCATACTGACCACCCTATTTCTTGTTACTGCTTTTAGCGTTCCTACAACCCTCTTCCCCTGTTGTACCATCTCCCGCACCTCTTCATCCATAGTCCCATCTTTACTCAACACACTGCCCAGATACTTAAAAGAGTTGACGATCTCCATAGCCTGACCGTTCAGCTTCACCTCACACTCTATGACTTCACCCCTTTCGAAGACCATAACCTTGCTCTTCCCCGTATTTACCTTCAAATTCCGTTTTTTGCACACTGTTCCAAACTCATTTACCAGACCCTGCAACTCCCATTCATTATCACTCATCAGAACTGTATCATCCGCAAACAGCAGTATAGGTAGCTTCCACTCAATTCCCTCCCTTTTCAGCAATACACCAACATCCACTGCTCTTGATAGTATTTCTTTCATAACTCCATCCATATATACAGTAAACAACCACGGGGACATCACACACCCCTGTTTCAAACCAACATTCAGGTCAAAGAACTCGCTCTGCTCACTCTCCACACGTACTGCCGCCTTTGCACCCTCATACATGCTCTTCACTGCTTTCAGCAACTTGCCCTCTACTCCGTATATTCTAAGTACTTTCCACAAACCTTCTCTATCCACTCTGTCATAGGCCTTCTCCAAGTCCATAAAGGCAACATACACCTTTTGTGTATCCCTATATTAATTTTATTTTGTTAATGAAATAATTTAATAACTGATTCATAATAAACATATATATTTTCTATGATTATATTATGATAATATTGTTTATTTATAGTAATTTATTTTAATACAATTAAATATAAATTAAATTAATTAGTATACTTTATGATTTTGCTCACCAGCTCTGCTTTCAAGGTGTTAATGAGCTATGGGAGCTTTTAATTATCATAAACCTTTACAGGGCTCTCTTTCAGAGAGTATACCGAGCTCGCAAGCGAGGGACAGCCATAGCCAAGGTATATGGCGATACTCACAGTCCTGGCAGGACAGAACACATCCCTTTGTGACTCAACTAGTGCTGACGTCCACCGGGATGCCGATGTACCATCTTCTATCCCAGTTTTAACATGGCAACATGTGGAGGTCCCGGCTTCGGCGGGATCTTCCCATGATAAACCAGACTTAACGGATAAAGAACAACGATCTCTGGTCTCAGAGATGGAGGTTGAAGAGTCCAGTCACCTTCTAGGCGACTCTCAGGGTACTGTCGAATCTCCACGGAGTTCGTCATCGGCTAGGTATGTACCGGCGGAAGAGATTGAGGGACTACTAGTGAATGCACTTAATAGGTTCTTTGGCCCTAAGCCGGAAACTCCTTTTGATACGGGAGATCCCGCGATGTCGACGAATGTGCGACCTCTGGCTACATCCTTTGCTTTAGCAAAACAATACCTAACCATCCGCTTGTGTCAGTGTTACGGAAATGTTTTGGATGTTCATATTAAGGACATCCCAAGTTATTATAACCATGACTTATTCTTCCCACCAAATCCCTCCAGAACGCCATTCTTGGTTATCTCTTCCGGTTTTTGGTGCCGGCGGAGTCCCCTCTGCTTGACTGCCACCCCCCAAATAATCAATTTGGGCGAATTATAAGCTCCTTTAGCACGTCTTCCCCAGCTTACATAGACCGCGAGTTTAGGTTAAGAGGGAAAGCGTTTAAACTGTTTTCGCAATATCTGGTTCCCAGCAAGTAACAAAGTCTCTGTTACGCTCTTCTCAGGCAATAGAAGCCGCGGAAGTCAGGAAAGCCATTGAACTTTCCCGGCGCTTGCTTCTCCAGACTTCCATCCAAGTCTTTAGGAGATATTCGGACGGCCTTATTAGAGGCAGTTCGAGCAAGGCAGGATCTGAGGATGTTCGTAGTGAAGAAACTTCTTGACCGTATTGCAAGCCAAGTAGTTCGGTCTCCAGTTCTAATTCCTTCTTTGATTTCACCAGCAGTTTGGAAGACGGTTTTCAATTTGGCACAAGCATTCTAGCAAGGTCCCCGCAAGCCCTGATGCCCTTGTTAGAACAAGGGATCAGGGTCTGGTGGTATCTGGGCGAATAACTGGTGGCGGCAGAAACAAAACTTACGCATCATTTATGTCTACGTTACGTTAAACCATCTCTTATCTCTAGGATTCAAGGTCAACTTAGTAAAAGTCAAACCCTTGTTCCCCCACGAGTATTTCAGGGGATAGGGCTGGTCGAGGACACAGCTTCTCTCACTCTGAGTCAGAGTGTGGACACTCGAAACAGATTTCGAAAAAAACGTTTATGTTTCTCCACAGTCTGACTACGACACAGAGACTTTGGGAATCTCTAGTCGGTTCTCTCAACTGGGTTCAGCTAACTGTTAAGTTGGGCCGGTTGTAAGTCTAACGTTTAATCTTGGAGGGCAACAAATTTTTCCCACTATTACCGGCGGGGATAGTATGGCCTATCCCAACGTTATTACACAACTTACTAGCGGTTTGGGCGACGAGGGAAATGTTGCACGAAGTCATGTCATGAACCTCTCCTCCGCCGTCGGTATGGGTGGACTTGGATGCGTCAGGAACGATAGGTTGGGGCTTTTAGTCAAACCTCGGGCATCAGGGTCAAATGTTTTGGTCCCATTTAGAAATCTTCCACATAAATGTCAAAGACTTACTAGTCCCCTTATCTGTCCTTCAGGCTCACGGCTCTGCTTTACGGGGCAAGTCGGTGGCCTTCAGAATGGACAATCTGAATGTGGTTCACTGTATTCAGAAACAAGGGTCAATGAGATCTCGGAAGTGGCTAAACGTGTCGGAAAAGATTTTTATACTAGCCAACAGGCTGGACATTCATCTTCACGCATCTTATCTCCCAGGCGTAGCAAACGTCTGGGCAGACGCTCTGTCTCAGAGACAAAGCACATCAGTAGAATCGGCACTCTTGCGTGTGCGGAGCATTACCATCCACAAGTGGATTTGTTTGCGTCTGAGAAAACTCACAAACTCCCACTGTACCTCACCCGCCGGACGATAACGCCGGCGGGCGGACCTGACGCTCTGATGACGGACGAGAACAGATTAAGTTCCATTTATCTATTTTCCGCCGCCAGACGCGTCTCTAATGTGCCACGTAGTCAACGAACTACAGGATTAGCGAGGCGTAGTCTCGCTAATCGCGCCCCTGTGGCCGGCGCAGTGTGGTACCAGCATTGAACACGTGGTGCACGCACCCAGTGTCACTCCCGGTCGGGTTGTTCCACTTAGAACACAATTAGCAACCTAGAAACCTCGCGGACTTGTTCATTATGGACATTCAGGAGGCCAAGTGGCTAGCACCATATGGTAGCGACGTGACCAAGATATTCACGAATCAATATACCTTTTGGCTTTGGCTACCGGGAACAGAGTATCTGAGCTGGCGGCGATGAGCAACACACCTAATTGCCTCAGGTTTGATAGGCTTCATGAGTGTATTCACATTGCACCTTCCCCAGGATTCATAGCCAAGAATGAGCACAGTGAACACGTGTTTTCGGAGTTCACGGTGCCGGCGTTAAAAAGGGGAAAGGTGCACCATCGTTTTTTGCCCAGTGTAAGCTCTAACCAAATATTTAAGAATGGCACCTCTAAATCACCAGGGTGCTTTATGGGTCGCAAGTCCGGGTGAACGCTTGATGGAGCGTACACTGGCTTCTCTCTTGGTCGAGGACTTTAAAGAGAAGAATCCCAGCGTTGTGGGTAAGACCCACGATTTACGCAAGGGGACAGCCTCTTTACGTTTCCTTAATAATCTTTCGATGGAAGTTATTAAGTCCACACAGTTGTGGGCCTCTAATCAGGAGTTTTTGACTCAATACCTTTCAGTAGCTCTAGACAAGCCTTCCTTGCCATGTATAGCTTTACGGCAGAGGGTCTAGGTGGCCCTTTTTAGTCACGTTTTGTTTAAATTCAAGAAAAAGGGGGGGGGGGGAAGGGTGCAGTCAGTGTGACATAGGACACCCTAGACCCCTCCGGAGTATGTGTTCGGAACATACGAGCTGTGATACTGTTTGTAGGCATTGTATTATAAAAATTTATCTGTAGTATTCATTGCAGGAAATTGTACTAAAGGCCAATGGTAGTGTTACAACAATTCTTGTTGTAAGTAGCCTTGGCTGTGAAGCATTAGATTTTTGAGAAATCTCGGTAGTTGCAACTACGACTTTTACTTTTGAAGTAATTACTTCTCCATAAGTACACGAGTTCAGTACTTCTACGAATGTACAAGAATTCATTTTGTTTGGTTATTTTTAGGAATATATCCATTAGTTAATGGGGTTTATATGTGCACATGTAAAACTTATAAGTTTTTAGTTTTCACCACTTACTTTAAGTGGGGTGCCTTCTTAACTAGCAGATCTGTGTACAGAGTCTCAGAGTTAACCCTTTTTTCAAGCAGGCTTCTTTGAAGCACGCTCCTGCTTGTACCCCTTTTTGAAGATTTAGGCTGTATAAAGTATATGCGCCCGAATATCTCTTTTTTACAAAAGTAAGAATACTATGTGGTTGTTTGATTATCTGCTTTTCTAGAGTTATGATATGATTACGAATGTCCCCCTCCAGTCTTAGAAATCAGGCATGTTCGTCAATGATGGAGGGGCCACTAATAAATTATAGGTTTGACTCCTGTAAGGAGATAAAGAAAACCTAATATTTAGTAGTGGCCCCGTAATCATTGACGACTGGGGCCCTCCCGACCATCCCCTTCCCATTCGTTGATGTATTGAGGATTTTGGTTTACTTGATATGTCAGTGAAGGAAGAATGACGCCTGTAGTAGCGTCTGGTCAAAAGATCCACACAAGTACATCCACGATATGATGGAAAGCTTATTGAATAGTTATTCTTATTTTGTTTTTGTTTTTATTGTTTACAAAGTGTTTTCGTAGTGAGAACCCAATTCATAATGACTGAAGCCATGAGTGAGGTCGCGTGCGCTCATGATGAAGGCTCCTCAGTTTTTAAATGCTCTGCGCGGTAGATTCAAACTACGGCGGATGAGTGTTTGAAGAGGATGCCTTATGTAATAGGCATGTTCGTCAATGATTACGGGGCCACTACTAAATATTAGGTTTTCTTTATCTCCTTACAGGAGTCAAACCTATAATAACTACGTGCATTATGTTATGTATTTATATAACTACGTGCATTATGTTATGTATTTATATAACTACGTGCATTATGTTATGTATTTATATAACTACGTGCATTATGTTATGTATTTATATAACTACGTGCATTATGTTATGTATTTATATAACTACGTGTATTATGTTATGTATTTATTTATTTATTCTGTCTTATTTCTCTACATCTCTATATTGGTTCATGTTTGTATTATTAACAGTATATAATTGCCTGCTTCTTTTCTGATTTTATTTCCTCTGTGCCTTGTTTATATACAGTACATCTCTATACTGTATTTATTCTTGCTTGTATTGTCATTTATAACATCACATGTCTTTATTTATTGTATTTATTTATGTCCTGTCTGTGCCTTATTTCTCTACAGTTCTATGTATATTCTTGCGTGTGTTGTATTTAATAATATTATCATCATGCGCTTGATTTTCTCTTTATTTATTTCCTCTCTATGCCTTGTTCCTCTACATCTATATATTCTTGCGTGTGTTTGTCATTAATATAATCACGTGCTTTATTATTCTATTTTATATATCCACTCTGTGTCTTCTTTCTCTACGTCTATATATTTATTCTAGTTGTATTGTCATTTATAACATCAAATACCCCAAGCCGTAAGTGTAAAGAGGCAACATTTCTTGGGCATCGGGTTCTTTCACCATCGTCTCTGCTTTTATGGCTTTGTATTCTTGCATTTTGATCTGGGTTTTGGTACAGTTATGCTTCTTGCCTTTCACATATACAGGTATATGTTTAGGTTGTTAAATGTATTTTTGTTTGATTTACTTTAGTAATTGCCGGGTGTTTTCTGGCTTATATTCCACTTCTGGGCCTGGTTTGTAGCTTCTTCGTATTATTTCCATTGCTATTGTAATTACTATGATTATTTTTGTTTTCTATTTTTACCAATTTCTATGTCTAGCAT
Organism: Lithodes maja; assembly: GCA_037953745.1. NCBI lineage: Eukaryota > Metazoa > Arthropoda > Malacostraca > Decapoda > Lithodidae > Lithodes > Lithodes maja. The sequence continues at coordinate 47,876 of JBAKBP010003639.1, read as the reverse complement.
GTAAGCCTTAGACATCATAAGGTATTTCTATGTCTAGCATGTAAGCCTTAGACATCATAAGGTATTTCTATGTCTAGCATGTAAGCCTTAGACATCATAAGGTATTTCTATGTCTAGCATGTAAGCCTTAGACATCATAAGGTATTTTCAGTTGCAATGCTTTGTTTTTCACTATTTTACTCGTTAAGGGGGGTCACCGACTTTTTTTTATCTTTCTCTCCTTTTCTCTCTCTCCCTTTCTTGTATCCATTCGGCCCCATTCAGCTAACTGTTTTAAAACGTTTAAGAGGTGTTGATATTGTATGGAGAAATCCGGCTTCGCCGGAGAAATTTTTCTATCGAGACATTTTTCTATCGAAAAATTTACAAATTTAGCTTGCTGTCAAAACAAAAAATATATATATACTGGCTCGCTACCGCTTCCCCCATGTACCGTAATATATAATACCAATTGTTCCTGCACGTTAGTTAAAAGGGCCAATATTTTGGGGGCATGGTAGACGAGGGTTCTGTCTTCTCCTAGGACCAATAATCTTTCTAATTTACATCAACGACATAGATGAGGGTCTCACCTGTACAATCTCAAAATTTGCTGACGATTCAAAAACTGGAAATAGCGTACTCTAAAAAGAACAAGTTGACGATATGCAACACAATCTAGATAAGTTGTCACGTTGGGCCCAAATTTGGCAAATGAGTTTCAATGCGGATAAACGTAAAGTACTACATATCGGATACCAAAATGAGAAAGCAAACTATTCGATGAATGGCACTCAGCTTAAGAATGTAAACAGAGAAACCGATCTGGGAGTAACAATGTCGAGTAACCTAAAACCGAGTCAACAATGTTCAGAAGTTGTTAAGAAAGCAAACAAAATAATTGGCTTTATAGGTAGGTCATTTGAGCATCAATCTAAAGAAGTTGTTCTAACCCTTTACAACTCCTTAGTCCGCCCTCTTCTGGAATACTGCGTTCAATCCTGGTGCTCTTATTACCAAAAAGATATAGACAAGCTAGAACGAGTTCAACGTAGAGTTACCAAAATGATACCTAGCCTAACCCTCCAACCCCGGCTAGGGAATATCGTGACTGTACTTTGTGTCCGGGGGTTTTCAGGAATTTTGGTCCCTGTTGATTCACATGTTACTCCTGAAATACATTACACAAAGTTATAAAAAAAACAGAAAAATGTAGCACAAACCTTCATGTGTAGAATGCCGTTGAGTAGAGGTCTCTAGCCCAAGTGATTGCATAATGGTGAGCGCGGGAAGTGGAGTGATTTTTATGCGTGAAAATCATCCCGCGTTCGGATGCGTCGCCTTTGCCCAGGCCCCGGCTTGGCTAACCTACTGTTTTCTTAGCCACTCGTCGCGCAAAACCTTTTACCTCCCGGAGGCGATTTTATGTATTGATAGTGATGTTATTATAGTTATTTGGAGTCCAATTATATAAAATATGTGTATTAGGCTATCATTGTAACAAATATTTCACATTTTCACTCGATACCGTAGTTTTTATGAGTAATTGAGGTAGGTTATTGTTATATTAGGCACTGATTATTCGTTATCACAGGTGTTTATTATACTTTGGCCATCTAATATTATGTCATGTGTCACTTTCACTTAGTTATATGCTTTGTAAACGTTTTATATACAATTTATTGTGTCTTTTTTCACTTATTTATATATGTTTTCATAATACATGACTTTTTTATCACAATACACCTGTACATTGTTTTATTTCCACTTGTTGCCTATATACATACATATTGTCAGTCTTTGGTACTTTCACTATGATTATTAGTTAGTACTCCTGCTTGCTGTGGTATTCAGCAAAGCACGGTATAGTACATAGTGACACCTGGCACTCCACACACTGCATGGTGGTCTTTTTGTGCTTCCTCGGCCTCACCTGGCTGTTCCAGCAGACATGGCACCGCCTTCTGCTAATGGTGACTCCATCTCGTTCCAGAGGCAGGTAACCGAGCTTGTGCACATTTAGATACTGTGCACACTGCATGCGGTCCTGAACGGGGCGCCCAGGTTGTGCCACTGCCCTCTGTGGAGCTAGAGCGGGGGCAGCACGCCCACGAACTTTGGCGGTGCGCACCCTAGGGTGGCCAGGAGCGCGACGGCGCCCAGGCCCAGCCCGGCGGCCAGCCCGGCGGCCAGGGCGGCCAGGAGCACGACGGCCCTGGGCAAAGCGTCTGGGTTGAGGGTCGTCGATGTCCATAAAGTCGTCGTCATCGTCGTTGTCGTCAGAGCCGTCATCTTGCCCTGACGGTGGACCCAGGTAATCATGGCCAGAGTCATCTGTGAGGTGCCCTTCATCTTCAGAGCCCCTCATAATCTCGCGGGGAACGAATGATGCTTGGGCGGCGTGGGCGGCGTGTAGGTCGGCGAGGTGGGGAAGGAGTGGCAGGTAAGGCTCTGTCATCTTCATGCAGAGGTTCGGGGCTCCTTGGCCTACGACGAGTCATAGACAGCACTGGTTCAGTGTCTGTAGGTGCAGCTAGGGATGCGAGGTCGAACACATCATCAGGAACCTCTGTTGTAGGCTGGAGAGGTGGGGTGGACCCTGGGGAAACTTGCGGGGGCGTATGGCTGGGAGCGGCAGGGGTGGAAGCCGCGGGAGCCTCGAACAAAGAGCGCCTACTTGTAGCTCCCTTTTTAACATATTTCATCCCTTTTCCCTTTTCTCTAGTAGTATGTCTCCTCTCGGGGGAAATAGTGGGTAAATAGGCCGAAAGTGGGGGGTCCTCAACCCTAGGGAGTGCTGGTGGTGGTGGGGAAGAATGGCGGGAGCCTGGGGCAACTTGGGTGGCGTGGGTAGATAAGGAAGACAATGGCGGGTCAACCTCAGCCTCCCGCTCAGCCTCACTATCATCACTTTCATCGTCATGGTCAAATCCACTAAAAAACGCGTATCTTTCATGGATTTCGTCTAGATCGTCAAAATCTTCACTATAGTGAGACTGATAAGACTCGGAGCTATCACTACCCAACTCATCAACACTATTTTTGCCTTCACCACGTTCATAACTCCTCAAAGCTATCTCAATACCTCCGGGAGTCAACGCATCTTGTACGTGCCTTTGCGTTAGGGCGCGACGAACATGGGCAGGCGTCGAAGGGAGCGTAGAATCGGACACAAGGGAATAACTTTTTGGGCTAGTATCCATGTTGGCGGCAGGGTAGAGACTGTTTTGGTGGCGTACATGCTGTCTGGTGGCGTCGCCTAGCGACGCCTGGTGACCACGGAGCGAAATTTTTACGCGCGCCATTCGAAAGCACACACGCAAGCAATGGTACAGTGTTGTACCACCCGGGTTCCTCGGGCCAAAAAAAAATGGTACACACGTGTACCACCCGGGGTCGAAGGGCTAAAGAACAAACCATACGAGGAGCGTCTTAGAGAATTAAATATATTTCCTTTAACCCAGCGCAGATTAAGAGGGGACTTAATTCAAGTGTTCAAAATCATCAAAGGCATCGACAATATGAACTGTAGTAATTACTTCACTATCAACCAGTCTAATTACACGCGGGGAAACGGTTGCAAAATTATCGGTAAATCTTTTAACTTGCACGAATCTAATTCGAGTTGTCAACTTGTGGAATGGGCTTCCCTGAGACGTTATAGACTGCAGCACCGTTGATTAATTTAAACTTCGCCTAGACAAATATCTTGCATCAAAATATTCATTTACAAACTGCGTTTGTAAATGAATAATTTTATTTTATCCCCCCCTCAGTTACTAACCCATCTGTCCCCCACTAACTTTCTAATCCTGTCACGGACATTAGTTCCAGGGCAGTAGTTCCCTTTCCAATGTTCCCTTACCCACTCTAAACCACTGTTTGGATAATTGATCCTCAGTGTTTTGGAGGACAAGCAGCCTAGAAGGGTCACTAGACCCTGCTTGATTTCCTTTGTACTCCTCTTGCTTTTTAATCCTGAAGTTTATTCACACTTGTATGTATTGTGTTTATTATATTTTGTGTTATTTCACTTCTGGCTTCCATTCTTTATTTCTTTTGTCTTGTTAGTTTTTTGGATTCTTGTTTGCCTTCTAGCTTTTATATATTTGTCTTGCAAATATGTTATCTCTGTTTTTTCTCCTTCTTTTTTCTGTCTCGGTTTTTGTTTTCTTGTTTGCCTTCAAGCTTTTCTTACACTTTTGCCTACTATTTGATTTCTATATTCTGTAGATCTCAAAGTATCCCGCTAAAACTGACAATATAGACCTATTACTTGGTCCTGATTTTTAGTACCCGTATTGCTTTATTTCTACTTACTGTAATCTTTGTGCTTTCGGTTTCCATATTTTGTTTTTGTTGCATCGTGTATAGCCTACAGTATATATTTTATGATTACAATTATTATTATTATTATTATTATTAGTAGTAGTAGTAGTAGTGTAGCAGTATATATATTATTATTATAATTCAATTTTAGTATTCTTTTTGCATTCCTCTGGTTGTTTGTTTCCTATTTTTCGCTTTTAATTCTCGTTTTTCATTAATACTTGATCATCTATTCTAATTTATGAAATCACATTTTGCTGGTTGTACGAGTAAAGAGACAGTAGGCCTAATTCTTTTCTGTTTCTTAATCCGTTCAATACCAGGGACGTCCTTTTGATCATATTCTGGCAACTAGTAGACGATTTTTAGTCAGCTTAGGAAGGACCTTAAGCAATAAGCCTTTCAACTATCTCAACCAACCCTTTTAAGTATACCACAGATCCTTCTTAAAGCTTCACAATATCGTCTAAATACTGCTAGAATATAACATAGCACACGTCACTGGGACTCCGCCCTCACGTAAATTTCATCATAAGCTGGTTGCCATTAGATGATTAGCTTTAGTTTGTAATCTATCTACACGACTCAAATAGGTAAATACAGTCTCAATAAACCCTCTTAGTAACATACCGTAGGTCCTTCTTAAGGGGTACGTAGTGCTTGTTTTTTTTTTTTTTTTTTTTTTTACATATTTATTATTTTTTTAGTTTCCTCGCTAGACTTCCATCAAGCTTAAAAAACATTCCCTAGACCCCCTTTCAAGATAAATGTGTACATTTTTCAGTAGAAAAATTTCCCAGCCAAAGACCGGTTCCTTCTCAAATTACAGGCTCGCTTCCTGTCGCCAGGAAAAAATCGACACCTAAATGGCACGAAAGGCCTTAATATTGACAAAGAAATGAGGCGAAAGGTCTCAAAATCGCCAAACTAACGGAACGAACGTCTTAAAATCTCAAAACTAATATGCTAAACATGATGGAGAAAGGGGTCCAGAAAAAGCGAGTACCTCCCCCTTAAACTGCCTAAGATCATCTAATTTTAGCCAGAATCAAAGATATAAAGGTGTCATTGTGCTGAAGGGGCTAATTTGTCTTTCATTCCACGTCTTGCTCTCCTCCTGCATGTTTCTCCTGCGTTTTGTTTTTATTTTGTATTTCTTGTTTTCCACATGATTCATATTCATGTCTGTCTTGTTCCTTTCTTCCTTTAGTCTTTGTCTGTCTCTGTCTCTCTCTCTCTCTCTCTCTCTCTCTCTCTCTCTCTCTCTCTCTCTCTCTCTCTCTGTCTGTCTGTCTGTCTGTCTGTCTGTCTGTCTGTCTGTCTGTCTGTCTGTCTGTCTGTCTGTCTGTCTGTCTGTCTGTCTGTCTGTCTGTCTGTCTGTCTCTCTCTCTCTCTCTCTCTCTGTCTGTCTGTCTGTCTGTCTGTCTGTCTGTCTGTCTCTCTCTCTCTCTCTCTCTCTCTCTCTCTCTCTCTCTCTCTCTCTCTCTCTCTCTCTCTCTCCTCCTATGTATTGTGGTTTATTGACTTCCTATTATTTGTCCTATGTTTTGGATATTTGTTATATTTACTCCATTTACTGTATAATTGTTGTTTTCCATTCTCTTTATGTCTTCGTTTCTTATTTTTGTTATCGAATGGTTTTATTTTGGTTTTATTTTGCTTTACTTTAATATCTTGTGTTTTCATGCTATTGTTGTTCTCATTTTATTTAATTTTGTATATATTGTGACGCTTCTGCATAGTAGCCACGTGCGGGCATGCGCGCGCGTCGGCTGCCCAGCCGTTTAGAAACCGGCTGGCGGCAGCCGGCCGGCCGGCTTTTCCTTAGTATATATCCTACGACAATGTAACTAATGTCTGGGATATTCTTATGTTGTTTCACAGCTTGAAGCTGCCCTTATTCTTAACCAACGCATCTTAGTATATTTTATTCTCGATAGTTGATCGTTTCATTATAATATATAAGATGTAAGTCTAGTGAGAGTGGGAGGAGACGAGCGGGAGGGAGAGACCGGCTGGGGGACGTTGCTTCGCGCGGGCGCGGAGAGTCTAGCTTGGGACGAGCCTGATGTTGCCAATTTGATCGCAACCAACGTTAGGCTTAGTTTCGACTCACGAAAGGGGTAGAGGATTTTGACCCGGCAACGGTGTTGAGTGTTGCCAAGCATGGGATGTATTTCGCATGCCTAGGGTGGGGTCCAGACAGATTCAAGACTCAGAGCTCACCTCACTGTCGTACCCTTCGGACCCCCTTGATATCTATCCCTCTCAACCCCACTTAGAAACTTTCTCTCTTACTTTGTATACCTTCTTTCCACTACTTCACCAATCTATTTAATTATCCCATCCCCTTGATAGACCTTATATCTATTATTGTATTAACGACGAGCTCTCAGATAATTAGATAGGATTTTGAGCCTTATGCAGAGATGTAATTGTTAATGAGACCTAGGAAGCTTTTTTGTTATCTCATATTTGGTGGTTTCATGCTTGCTAGTGTGTTCTTGTGGCAGGTGAGCAGGGGCTAGACCGGAGGGGAGGCTTTTTGTGATCCTTTAAGTAAAGTCTGCTGGTGCGAGTCCTGTGGACCCGCACGGCTTTACTAGGATACCCGTGGGAGTCTGGGGGCATTTTCTTGTCTGTGTCCCTGTGTGTCTAGTGTTGTGTTGTGCGAGGGCCCTTGCCTAGTCCACTCAGCACTGCACTAGCACGTCTTGCTTTTGTTTTAGGGTCGCCAGGAGAGAGTCAGATACTTGGGATCTGAGTCTCTCAAGAGAGCACCCTTTCAATTAGAGTAATTTGGCGCACAGACTTGGGAACGTCCCTAGGCTAGAGCAGGTGGCTCAGCCCGGGTATCCGAAGCCTATATCCTTTCGGCTAGACCTCTGCCGCCTGGCAGATTAACAGCTAGGGGTTTATTATTTCTGCATGCTTGTTATTGTGCCACAGTTTACCGTTGTTGTGAGCATTGTGAGTCAGGGTGTGGCTTAGAGACTCTGTCCGAGCAGGCTTGCCTGACTAAGAGTGAGAAGCACACCTGTATGTGGTTATGTTGCGAGTTGCTGCCTTTATTTAATTATACCTATGCCATTATACACTGTATGGCCTATCACTAGTATCTATTCCTGCTTATTAGTTAAAAAGAGTTCTCTAAATCCGTAGCATACTTTCTTTGCTAAGCATCAGATCCTACAGTAGCCGCATGCAGTTTAGAAACCCGCATCTTGTCTACCGTACGATGTTTTGAGGACTGTTTGTTTTCACCTTCTTTCACGCAGGGGTGATTAGTTGTATTAATTAACGTAATGTTAAATGTACTTTCTTCTAGTTTGTTATTAAATTGTTTCTGCAATTTAATTCCGTTATCTATCTTTTCCTTGAAGCTTTAAGTCAACTTAATTGTGTGATCTTTTATATAGCCTGCTTGACTATCAGCAGTCTATAGTGCGTGCACCCTGTAACCGAGTCATAGGATACCTTGTTGTCCAGGCAGGACTCTTGACGGTTTAGGGTGGTTTGTTGCCTGGGTTTATAGATAAGGGTTGGATCTAGCGTTTTCCGTTGTTGCTTGTTGCCGCATACCTAGTCCAATAGAAAGAGCCCAGTGTTTATATATCCCAGGACGTAACAATATTTACTATAATAATTGTATTTAATTATGTATATATTTACTATAATCATGCTTGCTTCATTCCCTTGTACTATGTTTCTTGTTTTCTAGTTTCGCTTCAGGTTTTTGGTTGTATTTCAGTTTTCCCTTTAAGGGGGTGGTACTCGTTTTTTCTGGTCCCCCTTCTCCTTTATGTTAAGCATATTAGTGTTGAGGTTTTAAGACGTTCGTTCCGTTAGTTTGGCGATTTTCAGAACTTTCGCTTTTTTGTGTCACTATTTAGACCATTCGTGCCCTATAGGTGTTTTTTTTCTTGGCGAGCGATAGCGAGCCTCTAATTTTAGAAGGAACCGGCCTACCGAAAAATGTACAAATTTATCTTGAGACGGGGTCTAGTGGGTGTTTTTCTAAGATTGATGGAGGTCTAGCGAGGAAGTAAACAAATAATAATAAATATATATATATATATATATATATATATATATATATATATATATATATATATATATATATAGACCAAAAAACAAGCACTACCCCCTTAAAACTCGCTTTCATTACCTTTCTCTGTTCTTGATTGTGTTCGTATTTTATGGCTTGCTTCATTCTCTTATATCTTTCTAGTTTGGTATTAACGTGTTAGTTCCTTGTATGTGTCCTTTGTATGTATGTTATGTATCATTGTATGTATGTTATGTATCATTGTATGTATGTTATGTATCATTGTATGTATGTTAGGTTTTTTCCATGTATACCTTTTAACTTTTCATCGTCTGTTTTCTCTACTATTTTTCTGGTTTTCGATTATCGTTTTAGATCCTTGCATGTATCCTTTGTATGTACGTATGTCTGTTATGTATCATTGTATGTATGTTAGGTCCTTTCCATGTATCCCTTTTTAATTCGTTTTCATGTGTGTGTCTATTCTTGCTTTTCCTTTACCTATCGTTCTATATTTTCGTGTGTATTATAATATTTAAATCCCAGTATTTTCTATTATTTTATTTTATCTATTGCTTCTTATTTTCGCTTGTATTAAAATATGTATCAAAATGATGAGAGGAAGGGGGAATATATCTCAGAGATTTGGGTTGGCGACTCTCTTGTCTTCCTCTCGTATCGCTTATTTATTGTGGCTTTTATTCAACTTTTATTGTGGCTTGTATTCCACTTTTATTGTGGTTTTTATTCCACTTTTATTCTGGCTTGTATTCCTCTTGTATTCCACTTTTATTCTAGCTTTTATTCCACTTTTATTATGGCTTTTCTTCCACTTTTATTCTGGCTTTTCTTCCACTTGTATTCTGGCTTTTATTCCAATTTTATTCTGGTTTTTATTCCACTTTTATTCTGGCTTTTATTCCACCTATAATTGTTTTGCTTATATTCCACTTCTGTATTGCCGCTTGCTTCTATTTATGTTATTGTTCTTTTGTTGTTCGTTTGCTTTAATGAATTCTATTTCACTTGAGGTATTTGTACTATGGTAATAGGACGTTATGTTGTTATCATATTATTTTTCAACTGTCTTTACATTTTATAATTTAATTTATTTGTTATGTTTATTATTTCTTTATTGTTTAAACACACACACACACACACACACACACACGGTCACGGTGGCCGAGCGAGCTTAGTACAGTGTATTAGGAGCGCTAGCTCTGGTGTCGGGGGTACGATCCCACGCGCCGGTAGGGGAAGTTCCCTCAAACACTTTCCTTGGCCGTGAAGGCAAGGTCTGGACGGACCGCCTCGGGGGGCCCACAAAGTCTCCTGCCCACGTCCTACTCCCTCGGGAGTATGTAGGCGCTCTCGTTAGCAGCCAGGATCAGTCTGTTCATCCCTTAGGATAAGATCTAGGTTAAGTCTGTGTATTTTCAGCCCCATTGGCTGCCGGCTTTAAATAAACCGATTATTATTATTATTATTATTATTTTTATTAACACACACACACACACACACACACACACACACACACACAGTACAGTATATATATACTGTGTATATATATATATATATATATATATATATATATATATATATATATATATATATATATATATATATAGTAAGAGCAGGATAACCAAAGTCGCAGTGAACAACATCGTCTTTATTTCTGCCAAACGTTTCGACATAGCTTGTCATCTTCAGTGGACTCTAAAATGCGAGAAAAGGTATCTAAATTAAATAATCACATAACAAATTATGAATCTTAAAATACTGGAGACAAAATCCATTGACAAGGGTGACTAGGGAACACATGGGTATTTAGAGTGTATTAAGTGGAGCAGCTGATTGATCATTATTTAGAGTTGGTTTCATTCTATGTATGTAAAGGGACTCTAATATACGAACATCTCCGTCTGAATAATTATCTATTATCCTAAAATCACTGGATCTTACAGCAACATTACAGGTATAAGCGTGATCCCTTACCGATGTGTTCATCGATTCTTACCTT
>JBAKBP010003639.1:0-32500 GCA_037953745.1 Lithodes maja | reverse complement strand
AGTTTTTGTTTGTTTCGTAATTATAATGCTTATAATGATGCTATTATTGTGTTCAATTTATCGTGTTAACTTCAAATATTTGTTAATGAAACGCATAATAACTCAAACCAGTTTATTCATGTTATTTTAAAGGTTACAAGGATGAATGCTTATGTTGAATGTTATTTTAAAGTTCATAAATAATGTACATGTTACTAATTATACATTCATGTCACAACAGTCTGCTGCCCAAGCTGCAGCACCGGAGTCTGCTGCTGTTCCTGTCCCTGACCGCACCCCAACACCTCCCGTCCCAGTCTACGAGGTGGATGACCCCTCTGCCGGCAGTCAGGAGGAGGAGGACACACCCCCAGCCATCGCCCAGCCTGTGCGGAAGGTGAAGAAGGGGAAGCCTCCTGGTGCTGTCCCTTCAACTTCAACACACGGGACCCTGGAGCAAGTGAGTAGAGGAAATATTAGTTACATTGTTCATTGGTGGCACCCCATTGCAATTCCATGCTATTATTAGATAAAGTGTTTCTGTTTCCAAAGTTATTAGAATAACATAAAGTAATAATAATACTAAAGATGTCATGATTTCACACCATACTGTCAACAATAACTTTGAACATATTTGGTTCCCAGAATACCACAAAATTTCATTGGTTAAAATCAATTTTTGGTCAAATATGAAAATATTATGTTTCGTGTGTTTAATGTTCTCTTGTTCCTTGTTCAAGGTCCTCGTAAATTCGGAGAAGCTGCGCCAGAACCTGGGTCAGGCGTTCGATGTGGTCGAGGACCAGGACCACAAGTATTGGCGCTACTCCCTGGAGGGCATGGTCAAAGACTGTGTGGGGCTGCCTCCAGCTTATAACACCACACTGAAGTTGGAACTCTTGGCAGCCATCGACCGGTTGAAGGTTGCCCATGCGGAGGGAGTGGCCCGGCCTGGTCCGGACCTCTTGCTCCACGCCCACAGGAGCTTTGGCTTTCCGGCGCCCCTACCCCAACCCGTGGCACAGCAGCATCCGACAGTGATGTACCAGGGCACTCCGGCAACCACCCTGCCTCTTTCAACCCTGCCCCCTCCCACCCTGCCGACCCAGCCCCAGCCTGGTGTTGGGGGCATCGTGCTACCTGCACACCAGCTTGCAGCCTTGCAGTCGTTGCTGGTGCAGCCACGTGTAGCGACACCCCCTCGCCAATTCGTCCCGCCTACTGCCTCCACACCCAGCCACACGTCGTTCGACCTGGGGCAGTTTGGCAACACATTCATTGAAATGCTGACGGCCCAACAATCACCTGCACCTGTCATTCCAGGTACGCCTGGGTCTGCCATAGATCCCCTGAATGAGACCCAGGAGACCCCCAAGAAGTAACCATACCTTCTGTATATATATAAATAAATTTTAATTTGTATTTTTAAAAAATATATGTATTTGTGTAATGACGTGTGTGTTTCTATTTCCAATATTTTATCATAATTGTTGATTAATAAGATGACAAATAAAATCTATAATGAAAGTAATGAGCATACAAAATAAATAATTCATTTAAACGCAATAATGATAATATGGTTAATACTAATTATGAAAATCCTTGATGGACAACTTACATTAAATATAACTGTTAGACATAAAGTACAAAACAAAGGTAACATGGAAAAAATAGCAAAATTGAATTAAATAAGAAAGTCAAAGATGTAAAATTAAATAAGCATGGTACAATTTAAGTAATTAACCTAACAAGTGCGCATGGGGGTAATTGAAAACGTCCCCCTGTGCTGACGTATTTGAGGTGTTTCCGTCACTAAAATATTCATTGTACCATTAATAGCATTAATAATTATCCATATGCGCCTATTATGGGTTGATTATAAAGGTATTAACCTGAAACAACAATAAAACGAGTGAAAACAGCGTTTGGATGGTCAAAATCGGAGATATAGCCCGCGAGTTGTATAATGTATGGGTGAGGCAAACTGCTTTCCCGCCAATTTCCCCCAAGGCCACTGAGACACAGTCGATCGATACTCTCTCTCTCTCTCTCTTGCACTCGCTTGCCATCAGTGATGACAACACCCTGCTTGCAACTCGCTAATGTTAGCACGAAAATATACCTCAGAATAAGGGAATAATAGGGAAAATAGGTGATAACTGAAGGAGAGGAGGAAAGTGGGGAAGGAGGGGAGGTAGAGGACTGAGATTTTGCATGGCCCAGGGGCCAAAAAAAAATAAAAAAATAAAAAAATAATTTTTTTTTTTTTTTTTCGATGTCAAAAGTTGATTTTTTATTTTACTTACTCTCAAGAGTCTTCCCGCAGTCCGCCGGGGGAACTCTTAAGAGTCTCCCCGCAGCTCCCGGGTTAAAGGAATTATACACATATAATATAAAACAAAAAATGAAGAACCTAAAACATTAGAGAAAATCCAATTTAAAAGATAAAAATACAATACAAAGCAAACTAGCAAAGACTCGATAACTTAAATGTAAGATGAAACTAAAATATAAAACAAAATAATAAGTAAAGAGGGGAAAATCTTACAATTTTCAATGAAGTATTTAAAAGTAAATGTAACTCACCTAAATCCGGTCATCCTGCCAAGCCACAGATCCTTGAGGGGAATTGAAGTAGGTCTTGAGGTAGTTGCGTTGAGCCTTGGCAAGCATAGTTGCAGTGTTGCGGGTCACGGGTGGGATGTTGTTTCCTACAGGTGGGTCACTCCTCCAGGCGGCAGGTATGAGTTGGTGGGTGTGTGGGTCCTTTTGATCTACCTATGATTGGGGTGGGCATCGTCCTCGTAGGATGTTGTGCAGAATGCATGAGGCCAACACAACAACCTCTACACGTTCAGGTTTTAGAGATATTGCAGTGTGGAAAACCCGGAAGCGGTTGGCAAGAATGCCAAAGGCGTTCTCTACCGTCCGGCGGGCCCTGCTGATTCTATAGTTGTATATTCGTTCCGGTTTCGTGAGGAATCGTAGGGGGTAGGGCTTCATCATGTAGGCGCGCAAAGGGAATGCATCATCACCTACTAAGAAGTATTCCGTGGGTGGTCCAGTGGGATCGGTAGAGATGACCTCGGCGGGTGGCAGATTTGCGTTCTGTTTCTCAAGCAACTTAGACAGACTGGTGTGTGCAAAGCCACCACCATCAGACTCTGACCCTATGGCACCAACGTCGACGTATATGAACTTGTAGTTGGAGTCAACAATTGCCATCAGGACAATGGAAAAAAACTTCTTGTAGTTGAAGTAATATGTGCCACCAAAGTTTGGGTTTCGGATCCGTATGTGTTTGCCATCAATGGCTCCTACACAATGCGGCAGATTCCATCGTTCCTCATAGCCGCTGGCAACCTCCTTCCATGCAGCAGGCGATTGTGGCGTCTTGATCTCCTGATCTCCGTAGACAGAAATGATGGCCTGGCAGGTGTCTGGAACAATTTGGCTGATGGTGTTGTGGGCAACACGAAAGTTGTATTGCAGGCTCTTATAGGAATCACCCGTAGCGAGGAAACGTAGGGTGATGGCCACCCGCAGACCAGGAGGAATGGGATTCCGCCAGAACGTAAGTTTCCTCTGAATGAGGGGGGTGACACGTTCCACTATCTCATCAAATAGTTGTTTGTCTACCCGGGTGAAGTTTTTGTACAGTTGTGGACATTCTGTGGCCAACTCTTGCATCAGCTTCTCATAATGGCCATGTTCAGGCCTTCGTTGTAGATATGGCCACACCCACACTGTCCTCTTGCTCCTTTCCTTCTTCTTCTCTTGTTCATCTTCATGGATGTAGTTTGCTATTGCAAGCAGTTCTAACATTTCTATGTAGGAAATGATCCATTGAATGAGCCGAGTGTTATGCCTGTTCTCCGGTTTGATTAGGGAGTTCACCATCTTCAACTCCTCCAGGATGTATTCCGTGATGTTCTTCATGGTGCCGAGTCAGGAGTGGGAATGGGAACGTTGTGGCCAGCCCTGCCCTTTTGTAGTTCCCAGATTCCAACCAAGACCTACGTGGTTGACAAAGACTGTCTTTGTCTGTGTTTGGACAGACTACGATTGTCCGGAAACGGTCCACGTAAGTCCTACAAACTCCCAAGACGTACGGCCTCAGCTACGCAGGTCTTGTGGGGGCGTGGCCATGGGCGTGGCCTGTGTCCCCGCAAATCGGGCAGCCCAGGCGGACTAACGGGGACATGCTTACGCAAGTCGCAAGCACGTACGTAGTTCCATACGACTACATTACGTCTGACGTAACACTGGTCCCGTCACGGTACGTATGTCGGGAAGTGCAATAGTCGTAGTCTATACGGGCGTACACGGCCGGACTACGCCCATCAGAACACAAAATTGGCGATCACGCCTGACGGGAGCTGTCGGGAGCGATATACGTGAATGTGTGACCCCAGCATAACGCTCACGGGTGGTGAGGGGCGCTCGTGGGCAGGTAAATCAGCTCGGGTAGGGGTGGCTAATGACCAGGTAAATAGCTCAGGTCATTCTAGATACTGCGATCTTGGAAATTTTATTTACTATTTGTGCGATTATGATCTTAGTACTTGGGACAAAGAGTGGAAATTAAGGGGAATGATATGCTGAATTACTTTTACAACTCAACTTGCTATTAACTTAATTTGAGTGAATTATGATCTGAACATATATTTCTACAATCAATTATATGTAATAATATTAACTCGGGTCGAGGAATTCAGATTTAATAATTTAACTTTACTGATGAATATTCAAAGGTTTAAGATCTCTTGAACGGAATCAAGCAATAATATGGTTAACAGAACTAACGTAGCTAATCAATATAAAGCAACACGTAAAATAAAATTAGCGTGTACGAATTATTAGTATAATTCTAATAATAGAAAATGGCGCACATGACTAAGTTGTACATATGAACATAAATACGGTTCATATAATAATGGAAATAACGCTTAAACAAACGAGCGTAAATTTAGAATCTCGGGAAGAAAGTATAGGTAATAATTAATAAGAATTCTTCACAAGGGGGGACTGATACAAACAGAATATGAAATTGAGCGTAGGTTCTAAGTAACAGGTGATTATTTAAAGAAGGGAATAATTACACGTAATACAATTCGACTTCAAGTTGCAACATACATAATAGAATTAGACATATACAAGGACAATCTGTGAGTACTTGGATAGGTGCTTTAATGAACACAAGTATGTAACATATGCGTAATACGTTCTATGAGAGTTATATAAAATATGAAAACTTAGATCTTAGGCACAGATCTATAAAACAATTACTACAAATTCTGAGAGATTAATACATACGCAAGGGATAAGGATCTTGGACACAGATCTATAGATAATTAAGCACTGTAATATTCACATATTGTAACTTACCTTCACAGCAATAATCACAATGTAAGATACTCAGAAACACTTAGGGTAATAAAGGAGGGTAGAGAGCCGAGAGAAAGTCTGGCTGACGTTGAACGTAGGTCCACAGGGCAGCACTTCAGGAGGAACTGCTTCTCACAATCAGGGCTTCAGAAGGCACACAGCAGGATGGGCGTGCTCTCAGGGCAGGGGGCCCGCGAAGGCAAGACAATGGCTCCACTGCTGTTATATGTCCCGTTCTTCTCAGAATTAAGGACATTACCCCAGTGGTCGTTTGCTTACTTTTCCTATATTTTCGTTGAGGCTATGTTTGACTTAATTCTTGCCTCTTACTTATAGGAGTTCAATGTAAAAAGGATATTGTAATACGCTGTGATCAAGTTGTGATGATTAATACTTAACTAAGACATACATGATAATTATTGTTAGGTACATACGGATAATAGCTATTTTATTTAACACTTAGGTGATAGTTACTTAGCCTAGTATGCATGTAATAATGATTATACTGATTAATTCATAATTGAAGCTCTTTGGCCAACTTGGTAATAATTCGCCTATCTTTTCTTCTACTGTTATGTTTGATGGTTTTCCAGGCCCATCATAATTGATAGACCTAATTAGTTCCATTTGTTCCGGTAGCATTCGGGCCTTTGGTGTTTTATTTGCATAGACATTTCTTTGTTATACTGCAAATCCGGGGTCTGGACAAATGTGGCTGGTGATTGGCGAGCGTAGTTTGAAACTACTGCTGTGATAGGACATCAGGATTTCCCTCTTACCTGGGGTGACTGTCCTAGATGACCCGGTCCCGTGTCCCATTGATTCTTGGATTTTCCTGAGGTCATGGCGTGCTCGGGTAAACGTTGCTTCCTTCGTTTTTTTTGTATTTGTAGGCTCGTAATCTTACAGGTTTCCCTGGAGCCCGTTCTCACCAACCCCATCACTTCACCACCATCGGCGAAGAAAAAGTCGCGACCTCGCGATTTCAGGATATATGACCGAGTAGTGGAAGTGTTGAGGACGGGTGACAGGTTTTGCATTGTAAGTAGCCACATTGTAGTTGGGACATCTGCAGGTTTGGAGATGTCCATGGCCATGTGCACATGTAGGGGTCATTTCGCCTCTGAAGCAAGTTGTACCAAATGGTGAGGGGAGTTGACAGGCGACGTCTTTAGACCATCCGACACCATGACGCAGTTGATTTTCCTGGCTGACGTAGGCGCAGAAGGTATTGTAGTGGTAGGGGCACTTGGAGAGGGTACGGTCACTGCAGGAGCTGGAGGAGTAGTGACCCGAACAGTGGAGGCTGGTGGAGTGTGTACCGAGGAGGTCGTGAGGCAATCAGGTAATGTAGACCTCGCACTTGGTGTGGTGATCAGGTGTGGTAACGTAGATGTAGCACTTGTTAGGGTGGACAGGTGCGGCGGTGGCAAGGTAGCTTTTGGATGGCCCCGCCGTACGTATGTAGGCCGGAAGGTTGGAGCCCATTGTTGAGGTGGTATCACACGTCGACCAGATCTTGTACATGTAGGGTTATGCTGGGGTCACACATTCCCGTATATGCTCCCGTACGAAGGTTTATTGGTAGTTGGTAACCGATTACGTAAAACGTAAGGGCACATTACGCAAAACGTAAGTGAAATTGTGTACAGTCTGGGGGGTTGGTACGCATGACGGGAGTAGCCACGCGGGTCGGGGAGGTGCTGGGCGCGGGCTAGGCCACACCGTATCTTTTGAAATTCAAATCACGGTCGTGGTTCGCGCTCCCGTATGTCAAAAGTCGGGAAATTTTACGACCAACCGGCCATCACGGCCGTCTGACGGGAGCAGCCCCGTCAGACGTAAAACGCTCTGCCGTCAGACGTAAGCGGCTCCCGTCAATCGTAAAAAATTCCCGTCAAACGGGAAAGTTTACGTTCGTCCGGGCCCATCTGGCAACAGCGCCGCACTGCGGGTTGGCGGGAAGACGCGGCAACGCTGTACAGGGGGGTATATAAGAACCGGCGGGAGGTATTGCCGTCACACCTCTCACCACACCGCAACAAGCAACCACCACCACCTCCAGCCAACCCTGCCACCCTACCACCCTCTGCACGCTTCACCTGCCCTGCCGTCCGTCACCATGCTGAAGAGGAACATGAAGAAGGCCAGGAAGCCTTCCCCTGCCGCCTCGACGCCTGCCACCTCTCCGCCTGCCCCCTCGATGCCTGCCACCTCTCCGCCTGCCACCTCTCCGGCTGTCTCCTCTCCGCCTGCCACTTCTCTTCCTGCCACCTCGTCCACCTCGGCTGACCCCGATGAAATTGTAATCAACGTCGGCGAGAGTGCAGAGGTCATGGAGGATGTCGTCGAGGATGAGGTGGACAGTGATGACGACGACAACGAGGAGGACGACCATGCCGTTGCACCTTCCGGCGGCGCACAGCAACAACAACCGCCAAAACGCTGCCGAATGAGCACCAACATTATCCTGCCGGAGGAGACGGAGCGAATGCTGGGAGAGTGGCTGGAGTTCGAGGTGCCTTATATATATGATAAGGGTGATCCCAGGCACAAGCAGAAGGAACACATTGAACATGTTTGGGTGGAGAAGGCAGCCAGTATGCACCCCTCCATCGCCACCGAGGACTTGCAGACGTGGTACTCCTCTCTCCGCTCCAGGTTCGGCAGGCTCTCCAAGAAGAAAAGTGGTGATGGGGCCCGCAGGATGA
This sequence comes from Lithodes maja, assembly GCA_037953745.1. Classification (NCBI taxonomy): domain Eukaryota; kingdom Metazoa; phylum Arthropoda; class Malacostraca; order Decapoda; family Lithodidae; genus Lithodes; species Lithodes maja. The sequence goes on along the minus strand of JBAKBP010003639.1, from coordinate 24,422 downwards.
CGGAGAGGGAGAAGTGGATCGTCACCATGTTTAGCTTCCTGAAGGCACACATCGTGCGCCAAAGGAAGCCCCGGGACACTTGGTATGCCTCAGGTACGTGTATATTTTTTATGTTTGCCAACCCTTTCACTATTAATTCGACAACCACATCCACGTGTCAATATTTTCCTGGCGAGGGATAGGAAGCCAAGAGGTTTGGCGTCCTCAGGACAGTGACAGGTTTTTGTCTTTTTCTGAATTATTTAGCTTATAATGATGCAAATATTTGTTTCAATTTATCTTGTTCACTTAAGTTTATAGCCTTAAATATATATATATATATGCGAATATGCTTCCACACTAAAGGTGTGTAGAAAAGGGTAGGTTCACTGCACAAAGTTTAAAAAATGTTAGTGCTAAAATTAAATTGCATCTAAAATATATTGCATGCACAAAATAAGGGTTTAAAAAGTATGTCCGAGTATCTTATTAGAAGGCTCGGACTGTTGTGTACATATTAAAATAATGGTTATGTAAAAGTGTTAAAATGCATTTCTCTACTTTCGTAGATCTTCAGTTATTATAAAAATTTGGAAGAGTGGCTGGCTCCAGAGTCAGGTATTTGTTCTGTACTCTTCTGTGGATTTCCAGTCACTTTCCTGGAGCCACAGCACACGGAACCCTGGAGAAAGTGAGTAGAGGAAATATTAGTTTCATTGTTCATTGTAGGCAACCCATTGCAATTCCAGGCTATTATTAGAAAATGTGTTTCTGTTTTTAAAATGATTAGAATAACATAAAGTTATGGTAAAGTACTAAAATTTCCATCAGTTCACACCATAATAGCAACAATAACTTTGAACATATTAGGCTTCCCAGAATACCAAAAAATTTGATTTGTTAAAATTCCTAATTGGTCAAATATTGAAATATGTTATGTTTCGTGTGTTGTGCAATGTGTTAATGTTCTCTTCTTCCTTCTTCCCAAACCAGCTCATAGAAACTGAGGAGAAGGTGCGCCACAACCTGGGTGGGGTCATGGATGTGGTTGAGGAGCCTGAAGTAAAGTATTGGCGCGCCTGCCTGGATGGCATGGCCAACGACTGTGTGGGGCTGCCGGCATCATTCAACACCGCAGTGAAGATGGAACTCATCGCAACCATCCACCGGTTCCGAAATGCCCATGAGGAGGGAGTCGCCAAGCCTGGTCCGGACTTAATGCTCCACGCATACCGGAACTTTGGCTTTCCAGCGCCACAAACCCAACCCCAGGCCCAGCAGCAGCAGCATCCTCCGGCAACCACAGTGGCAGGCGTCCAGGGTCAACCGGTGTTGTACCAGGGCACTCCGGCAAGTACCCTGCCTCACCCCCTGCCGACTCAGCCCAGGCCTGCTGGTGGCTTCGTCTTTCCTGCACACCAGGTGGCAGCTTTGCAGACATTGCTGCGGCCGGCGGCTGCAGCGACACCCCCTCACACCTTCCTGCCACCTGGTGCCTCCACACCAACCCATTTACTGTCGCAGTTCGACCTCTCCCAGTTTGCCTCCTCCAGTTTCTGCGTGGATCTGATGGCGGCGGCAGGGCGATCACCTGCAGGCACGCCCACGCACTCCATCGATCCTGGCGAGCAGAGCCTGGAGACCCCCACGAAGGAACGATAAAAAGAACCTTCTAGCAGCAACCATCCTTGTCTCTCTTGTTATGGAAATTGTATTTAACAATATATGTCTGTTTGTAATGACATGTGTGTTTCTATTTCCAATATTGTAGCTAAATTATTTATTATTAAGATGACAAATGAAATATATAATGAAAGTAATGAGTAAGAATAAAAATGAAATGAGTAATTGAAACACAATACTGATAATATGGTTAATAATAAATATGGAAAACCTTGAAACTTAAATGAAATATAACTGTAAAACATAAAGTACAAAACAAATGAAACATGGAAAAAATTAAAAACTTGAATGAAATATAAAAGTAAAAGATGAAAAATAAAGTAAGCAGGGAACAAATGCAGTAATTAAAGGAAATGTCAAAATATAAAATAAACAAAACATGGAAGAACCTACAAACTTAAAGAAAATCAAAAGTAACAAATAAAAGTACAACACAAAGCAAACTGCCAAAGACTCGATAAGTTAAATGTAAGATGAAACTGAAATATAAAGCAAAAAACAAAGTAAACGGGGGAAAACCTTAAAAATTTCAATGAAGTATTAAAGTAGATATAACTAACCTAAATACTGTCATCCTGCCAAGCCACAGATCCTTGAGGGGAAGAGAAGTATGTCTTGAGGTAGTTCCGTTGTTCCTTGGCAAGCCTGGTTGCAGTGTTGCGGCTCACGGTTGGAATGTTGGTTCCTACAGGTGGGTCATTCCTCCAGGCGGCAGGTATGAGTTGGTGGGTATCTGGGTCCTCTTGATCTACCTCTGTTCGGGGTGGGTTTTGTCCTCGTAGGATGTTGTGCAGAATGCATGAGGCCAACACAACAACCTCTGCACGTTCAGGTCTCACAGATATTGCAGTGTGTAATACTCGGAAGCGGTTGGCGAGCATGCCAAAGGCGTTATCTACCGTCCGGCGGCCCCTGCTGAGTCTGTAGTTGTAGATTCGTTCAGCTTTCGTGAGGGATCGTTGGGGGTAGGGCTTCATCAGGTAGGCGCACAGAGGGAATGCATCATCACCTACTAAGAAGTAGTCCGTGGGTGGTCCAGTGGGATCGGTAGAGATGACCTCGGCGGGGGGCAGTTTTGCATTCTGTCTATCAAGCAACTTAGACAGACGGGTGTGTGCAAAGCCACCACCATCAGACTCTGACCCTATGGCACCAACGTCGATGTAGATGAACTTGTAGTTGGAGTCAACAATTGCCAACAGGACAATGGAAAAAAACTTCTTGTAGTTGAAGTAATATGTGCCACGAAAGGCGGGGTTGCGGATCCGTATGTGTTTGCCATCAATGGCTCCTACACAATGCGGCAGGTTCCATCGTTCCTCAAAGCCGCTGGCAACCTCCTTCCATTCAGCAGGCGATTGTGGCGTTTTGATCTGATCTCCGTAGACAGAAATGATGGCCTGGCAGGTGTCTGGAACAATTTGGCTGATGGTGTTGTGGGCAACCCGAAAGGAGTATTGCAGGCTCTTATAGGATGCACCCGTAGCGAGGAAACGTAGGGTGATGGCCACCCTCAGACCAGGAGGAATGGGATTTCGCCAGAACGTAGGTTTCCTCTGAATGACGGGGCTAACACGTTCCACTATCTCATCAAAAAGTGTTTTGTCTACCCGGGTGAAGTTCCTGTATAGTTCTGGACATTCTCTGGCCAACTCTTGCATCAGGTTCTCATAATAGCCATGTTCAAGCCTTCATTGCAGATATGGCCACACCCACACTCTCCTCTTGCTCCTTTCCTTGTTCTCTTGTTCCTCTTGATAGATGAAGTTTGCTATTGCAAGTAGTTCCAAGATTTCGATGTAGGAAAGGATCCATTGCATTAGCCGCGTGTTATGCCTGTTCTCCGGTGTTATTAGGGAGTTCACAAAATTGAACTCCTCCAGGATGAATTCCGCGATGTTGTTCATGGTGCTGATGAAGGACTGGGAATGGTAATGGTGTGGCCATTCCTGCCCTTTTGTAGTTCCCAGATTCCAACCCAGACCTACGTGGTTGACAAAGACTGTCTTTGTCTGTGTTTGGACAGACGGGGTGTGCCAACGATTGTCCGGAAACGGTCGAGGTAAGTCCTAAAAAGTCCCAAGACATACGGCCTCAGCTACGCAGGTCTTATGGGGGCATGGCATGGGCTTGGCCTGTGTTTCCGCAAATCGGGCAGCCCATGCGGACTAATGGGGACATGCTTACGCAAGTCGCAAACACGTACGTAGTTCATTACGACTGACGTAATAATGGCCCCGTCACGGTACGTCTGTCGGGAAAATGCAATAATCGTGGTGATACGGGCGTACACGGCGGGACTACGCCCGACAGAACAAAAAATTGGCGATTACGCCTGACGGGAGCTGTCGGGAGCAATATACGGGAATGTGTGACCCCAGCATTAGAGTAAGTTAGGGATTAGAGTAGGTTTATTGACACGTGATTGAGGGGAGGGGGAGGAGATAGAAGTAGAAGATTGTGACGGCGTTTTGTGTATGTTAGGTCTAGGCCAAACTAAAGTAGATGGAAGATGTGGAGAGGGAAGGGAAGAAGATGGTTTATTAATGGATTGAGAGACAGAAGGAGCTGGAGCGAGGCCACCGAGAGTACCAGGCTGCACGGATGGGACCTTTAAATTCTGTGACTTAGGCAAAGGTAGGGCTAATTTTTTTGCACTACCTTCACGGGTCAGTATACATTTGAGTGAGATAGGGGGAAGATTGCACTGTGTTTCCAAATTATTTACCCCTTCTAAATACTTTATAAGTATATTAAAACTAAGTTTACCCATACTCGACAAGAAGGTCATTATAAGGAATTTTGAAGAAATTAACTATGAAGAAGTAAACACAGATGAGGACATTGATTTTGGGTTATGTCATACGAATGTTGAAGTTTGTAAGGAGGATATTGATAGGTGTAAAGACATCATCCCAGTGATAGTTTATTTAGCTGGCTATTGCTGTTACTTTGTGATAAAGAAAATTAAATTTAATGCATATAAAGAAATTATTACGTTCAGATAGTGGTGAAGACATCCCTGAAAATCTAAGTTACATTGCTGGAACTAGCAGAGGTTCCCTCATTTACCCAGATAGTGTGACAGCCAACATGGTCATGTATAACTATATTGTTATTAACAAACTTGTTAAACTTCCTGCCTTTCGAAATGCTACTAGCCAAAGAAATATAGCAACACAGCTCACAGTTACGGCCTTAGCAGATGCTGATCTCCTGTTCCTTAGTGATATGTGTGAAAATAGTTATAACACCGAAAAAATAGAAAGTATGGTGGCATATGCTTCTACAAATGCAATATTAACTAATTACTTACTGTGCTAAAGAAAATAACATCCCAGCAGCTACCAGAGCTATTAAGAATGTAGGCATGAAGAGAAAGCTTCAAACCCTCGACAAATAGACTATGTGTACTGTATTGTATAATTATTGTATTGTGTGTGTGTGTGTGTGTGTGTGTGTGTGTTTGTGAGTGTGTGTGTTTGTGACTGCGGGTGTGTGTGATTGTGAAGGTGAGTGTGTCTGCAGGAGTAGTTACTGGTCACTGGTCAGGTAAGGGAATCGGATTTAAAAAGTATAATCCCGGAACGGAGATTGGATTAGGCCTAGTACAAAGGTCATTCCTTTATGTGTGGGTTTGTGGGTTACATTAATTATGTTTATATTAATTTATATAGTAATAAACTTAGTTACTTATATGTATTTGTTCATGAATAATAGTGGATGTCGCTTATATTGTCTCTCCAGTAAGGCTCTCCTTATTGGCTGTGTATAAAATATAGTATTGTATATAGCACTTGTATTATTTTTTCCAATAGGAAAAAAGTAATAGTGATATACTTGTAATACGTTTTCATCTTGTACAAATACTTGTTCAAGGTATGAGTGTAATTTGCAGTAAATACCAAAGTATGTTGTTATAATATTGGCATCATAATATATAATAATATCAATTTGCGTACACAGTTAAAGATATATATATTTTTATGTGCACTTTAATTTAAAATTAAACTGATAAAATATAAAAGGGAGAGTAATTATAGACTTGGGAGACAGAGCGGTGCGTGAATGTAGCACCACCTTGCTGACGTCACAGTATGGTCGACGCGGCCTGGTACTCTCGGTGGCCTCGGCTGGAGTCTTAAGTTTAGAGGCATATGTAACAGGAATAGAAGTTTTTCTAATAAGAGGAATAGGTAATTGAGCAGAAACATGTGAGGACACCTGCGGAGGGGTAGATACAGGCAGAGTGTTAAGATAAGGAATGTTAGCGATAGCAGGGGTAGTAGGTAGAGTATTAGGTGATTCAGAATAGATTGGTAGACTGATAGATGGTGAAGGAGGCACAGGTAAGGAAAGTTGTCTAGGAATAGCCTGGGAAGGCAGTAGAGGAGGAGCAGAGACAATGCGCGTAGGTAAAGTAGGAAGAGGAGTGTAAACAATAGGCCGTGTCCGTTGTTGCAAAGGGGGTGTGGCAGGTGGTGGTAGAGGGTGTGAGTCTGGAAGGGGTTTCTTTCTGGGTGGAGGTGTCAAAGGAAGATTGACAGCCTAATTAATTCCTAGACGATAAGAATCAAAATGATCTACATCAATAATCAAATGAACATAAATACGGTTCATATAATAATGGAAATAACGCTTAAACAAACGAGCGTAAATTTAGAATCTCGGGAAGAAAGTATAGGTAATAATTAATAAGAATTCTTCACAAGGGGGGACTGATACAAACAGAATATGAAATTGAGCGTAGGTTCTAAGTAACAGGTGATTATTTAAAAAAGGGAATAATTACACGTAATACTCTTCGACTTCAACTTGCAACATACATAATAGAATTAGACATATACAAGGAAAATCTGTGAGTATTTGGATAGATGCTTTAATGAACACAAGTATGTAATGTATGCGTAATACGTTCTATGAGAGTTATATAAAATATGAACACTTAGATCTTAGGCACAGATCTATATAACAATTACTACAAATTCTGAGAGATTAACACATACGCAATGAATAAGGATCTTGGACACAGATATATAGATAATTAACCCTTCTTTGGCAGCGCCCGGCCGTAGTCAAGTGAAATAAATGTGGCCTATGTGGCGGGGCCCGGCTATAGTCGCATACAATTTTGAGCACGTAATGTGCTCTGAGAGAGAGCGGAGCGGTGGGAGGAGCGTAGGTTACCTCATGACCGCTCGCCACGGTGGCCGTGGAGCTACTGAGATGTACTCCGCCCTACTCCACCCTCCCTCACTCGTTTCACACGTAATAATGTAAGGAAATGACTGTATTTTACCGATTTTGCTCTTCGGTTGCACGATCGTTGCAAGACAGCCAGTGATCGTAGAAGGGTGGTTCTGGTGTCATTGGAAAACTCATTTAACGCCCTTTCAGGGATACATACTTGTATTACGCTCTGGCTCTTGTTTATGCATGAAAACAAGCATGGAAACAAGCTCGTTTACGGTAAATCCCCCAGCTGGGCGGCACAGTCAAATATACTCCACCACCCGCTCTTTGAGTGTTAAGCACTGTAATATTCACATATTTTAACCTTACCTTCACAGCAATAATCACAACGTAAGATACTCAGAAACACTTAGGGTAATAAAGGAGGGTAGAGAGCTGAGAGAAAGTCTGGCCGACGTTGAACGTAGGTCCACAGCGCAGCACTTCAGGAGGAACTGCTTCTCAGAATCAGGACTTCAGGATCCGGACTTCAGAAGGCACACAGCAGGTTCGGCGTGCTCTGAGGGCAGGGGGGAAGGCAAGACAATGGTTCCACTGCCGTTATATGTCCCGTTCTTCTCAGAATTAAGGACATTACCCCAGTGGTTGTTTGCTTACTTTTCCTATATTTTCGTTGAGGCTATGTTTGACTTAATTCTTGCCTCTTACTTATAGGAGTTCAATGTAAAAAGGATATTGTAATACGCTGTGATCAAGTTGTGATGTTTAATACTTAACTAAGACATACATGATAATTATTGTTAGGTACATACGGATAATAGCTATTTTATTTAACACTTAGGTGATAGTTACTTAGCCTAATATGCATGTAATAATGATTATACTGATTAATTCATAGTTGAAGCTCTTTGGCCAACTTGGTAATAATTCGCCTATCTTTTCTTCTACTGTTATGTTGGATGGTTTTCCAGGCCCATCATAATTGATAGACCTAATTAGTTCCATTTGTTCCGGTAGCATTCAGGCTTTGGTGTTTTACTTGCATAAACATTTCTTCGTTATACTGCAAATCCGGGGTCTGGACAAATGGTGGTTGGTGATTGGCGAGCGTAGTTTGAAACCGCTGCTGTGATTGGACATCAGGATTTACCTTTACCTGGGATGACTGTCCTAGATGACCCGGTCCCTTGTCCCATAGAGTCTGGGAAATTCCTGAGGTTATAGGGTGCTCGGGTAAACGTTGCTTCCTTCGTTTCTTCTGTATTTGTAGGCTCGCAATCTTACAGGAGATTTCCCTGGAGCCCGTTCTCACCAACCCTGTCACTTCAATATATATATCCAATTACGTGCTTAGATCCCAGGTCCCGAAAATGACATAGGTATTTTCTAGATATCTGTCTTGCTATCGATTTATATAATTCCTGCCTCTAGAGCCCTTCTGTCTATATCTATTTGATTTCCCTCCTGCCTCTCTCTCTCTCTCTCTCTCTCTCTCTCTCTCTCTCTCTCTCTCGCCGCCAGTTCTCCGAAACAAAATGCGCGAGTCAGTTTTTCGCCCGTGTTATCTTGTCAAATGAATCATTATTACACTCCCACTTAACCTCTGAAGTGCGCACGGGGGTAAATGAAAACCTCCCCCTGTGCTGACGTATTTGAGGTTTTTCGTCACTAAAATATTCATTGTACCATTAATAGCATTAATAATTATCCATATGCGCCTATTATGGGTTGATTATAAAGGTATTAACCTGAAACAACAATAAAACGAGTGAAAACAGCGTTTGGATGGTCAAAATCGGAGATATAGCCCGCGAGTTGTATAATGTATGGGTGAGGCAAGCTACCTTCCCGCCCATTTTCCCCAAGGCCACTGCGACACAGTCGATCGATACTCTCTCTCTCTCTCTTGCACTCGATGGCCATCAGTGATGACAACACCCTGCTTGCAACTCGCTAATGTTAGCACGAAAATATACCTCAGAATAAGGGAATAATAGGGAAAATAGGTGATAACTGAGGAATAGGAGGAAAGTGGGGAAGGAGGGGAGGTAGAGGACTGAGATTTTGCATGGCCCAGGGGCCAAACAAAAATAAAAAAATAAAAAAATAAAAATATTTTTTTTTTTTTTTCGATGTAAAAAGTTGATTTTTAGTTTTACTTACTCAGGAGAGTCTTCCCGCAGTCCGCCGGGGGAACTCTTAAGAGTCTTCCCGCAGTTCCCGGGTTAAGGGGAGATGGGTTGTTTTTCTGACCCACCCTTCTCCCTCACGTTTAGCCCCATTAATTTTCAGATTTTAAGATGTTTGCCTCATTAATTTGGCGATCTTAAGATCTTTCGCCCCTTTTATGTTTTAATATTAAGGCGAACAATAGTGAGCTTGTAATTTTGGAAGAACCTAGAAGGGGGATCTAATTGATATTATTTTTAAGTGTGATGGAGGTCTAGGGAGGAAACTAAAAACAATAATGTATATATAAAATAATAGACCAAAAAATAAACCCTTCCCCCCCCCCCCCCCTTAGATTTCCCAGCACCCAGATGTCGGGCCCTCATCGAGCCAACTGATATTATTTGCAGGTCCTGGATTGTTGAAGAGTTTTGTTTATTATTATTTATTTATTTTCCTTTCTTTTTGTTTCGTTCCCTGGACACGAGTAAGTGACAGGATCAAATGTTGAGGAAGCTGAGATTATTTGTAGGTCGTTGATTATTGAAGAAAAGTTATATATATATATATATATATATATATATATATATATATAAATCGTACCCTTGACACGAGTAAACGACGGGATAAAATTGCCGGGATAAAATGGCGTTGGATTCAAGATTCATGTTATTGTTGGAGGTGGTGTAGTGACTAGCGTCTTGGACTTCCACCCAGAAAGTCCCAGGATCGCGCCCATGCTCGGCGCATTAAAGGTTTTTCACAAGCACTGAGTCGTTACCGTCCCTCATGAGCAAGGGAATGGGGTAATAGTACAGGACCCCAATGGAAATACGCCTAATTGGCCTTATAGGGCTATCCTTAGCTGGTGGAGACTCCAGGAATATTTTTATCTCAGCTTCTATAAAAGACTCATTGCTGGCCTTTTGCCATATGTATGGTAATCGTGTACCACTGACTCGATGAAAAAATCAGCTCTCTATGTACGTGCGCGCGCGCGTGAGCGCAGAATTTCATTGCAATATTTGTAAAATAGTTAAGTCACAGAAAACATTTCAAATTTCCTGCAATTTTTGCATGGCGTATCCTACAAGCATCCCCTACAAAGTAGCGTCGGCTTTTTCCCCTATGAATAATAGAAGGTGCTGAAAAAAATCTATTATACAATTTGTTTGGGATACAGCTGGATTTTGACTTCCAAATGACCATATCTCCGAAATTTTCGGGAAATCGGCCATAAATCGACGAGAAAATGTTCCTTTATAGGCCTAATTGTTGTGGTTAGAAGGGGAATGCATTTGGGCAATACAAAAAAAAGTTAATTGACTCGTTAGTGCCAATAAATGATTGCTGGCAAATGAATTTCTTAGATTTACAGTCCTTTGAATACATTTTTGGTGGGATATGATGGTTACCCATCCTAAATCAATGTTTTCTATCCTGAGCGCTACGAATAGAAAATTAACTTTTATGGCTAACTAATTTAAACATTCGATATGACCCAGAGGTATGGACTAATTACCATTCAATGTTGACCAAATTCCTTGATATTGGGAACCCCAAAGGGGTCCCTTAGGGATGTAATAAGGGTGTTTATGTCCTCATATTATCATTTATATTGCTTACAGAAGCCCTTTAGACTACAGACACAAAACAATTTTTTGGGTGGCTGAAAGATTTTTTGTTTTAGTTTTTCGGGGGTTGTTGGCGAACCCCCGCCCCGGGGGGTTATGGATGCGATATGTTTTTTTCTTCCTTCCTATGCTATTCTCCTATGTTGAAAGAAGCAGTTTACAAAGAGAACACAAACACTTGAAATTTTGACCAAAGACAAAAAAAAAGGGTATTGTCTCCCCTTAACATGAGTTAGCTTTAAGAATTATTATTATTATTATTATTATTAATTATAGACCACCTTCTCCGTCTTGTTTAGTCTCATTAGTTTTGAGCTGTTAAGACATTCGCCCCATTTCTGTGTTGATGTTAAGACCTGCCATGCCATTTAGGTTTGAGTTTTTCCTGGCGAGCGATAGCGAACCACAATTTTAGGAGAAATCGGCCTTTGGCCACGACATTTTTCTACTGAAAAATATACAGATTTAACTCGAAGGTGGTCTAGGGGGATGCTAATTTTAGCTCCTGACCGTCGATGGTTCAAGTCCGGGTGGGAGTATAAAACGTATATATATATATTACTGTATATAGATAGATAAATATGTGCGTGTGTGTGTTGCCTTTGATCTGTAACCTTGCCTTAAATAGGATTATATATATATTTCTCCACTGACTCTAGCCTCAGCCAAAGTATCTACACTGTGCGACTTATTTAGTGAAGCCTTACAATTATGTAATGGTTGACCCTGACGTTTGACCTTTGACCTTACTCGTGACCTGTAGAATGTTTGGCTGCGAAAAAATAGGCATGGTTGTTTTTAATTGAAGCCAACCGAGTCAGTAAATGTGGGAGGATTGGCTGAAATAGCAAATATAATACAAGTTTAGCTTAACCTGTGACATTTAATCGTGACTTTCGAGTATACCTAATAGTTGTTGTTTTAAATTCAGTTTTCATATTAGGAAATATAAATGGAAAATATTTTCTTCTATTTGTTTGATTAAACATTCGACATACTTACGCGAAAAAAGTCAACCTAGTTTCCATCTAAAGGCATACTGATAAAGCTCAGTGTTTACAGAAGTTTGAATGATTTATATATAAGAAAATACCTGATTACATTTACACTAATGAATGAATGAATCAATCAATCAATATATATATATATATATATATTGAGAATATATCACAAATACACGTGAGCCACTAAATGTTTCTAGTCTCTCAGTGGGGATCGAACCATCGACCATCAGAACGATAGCCGACGCTTAATCAATTACACCACGGCAGTCTAGACTGCCGTGGTGTAATTGATTAAGCGTCGGCTATCGTTCTGATGGTCGATGGTTCGATCCCCACTGAGAGACTAGAAACATATATATATATATATATATATATATATATATATATATATATATTATATACTGTATAAACAGTACATTAAAGGGATTACACATTTTAATAAATTATTAATATTTGCACGAATGCGCGTATGGCCTTCAACATGACCGTTCAAATATTTGTTTGTGAAATAACATAATTTTCATTAATGAACAACAGTATGACATGTTTTTAATTTTAGATACATAATTTAATAGATGATAATTATATTGACTTCAACCTATAATAATACCGGAGAAGTCGACCCTTTTGACTACAATATTAAATCTTTCATGACTGACGCTGATATAGGCTTTCCTGAAATAGCATTTGCGTATAAAGTGAATCTATCTGTCAGCTTAAAAGGAGGGCTTTGATTTTCCGGATCCCTTTTCCCTCATCTTTAGCCCATTGGATTTGAGATTTTAAGAAGTATGCCTGATTGTGAGCATGTAATTCAGGAGGAACACAGCAGAAAAATATACAAATATATACAAATATATATATAGGGGAGGTGTGGCGGAGTGGTCATGCCACTGGACTGGTAATCTAATGGACCCGGGTTCGAATCCCAATATGTCAATGGGAAGATATTATTGGGATGGAATTTGTGCTGTACCTAGTATCAGTGCATTACCACAGCACACCGAAATGCCAAATAAATACCCTCATTGTTCCCTGATTAAGTAGCATTGTATGAATATTCCCATATTCAAAAATATGCTACAGGGGGGCAATGCCTAGTGAGTTAATTGCTCAATAGGTGGCGTTCTGAGAGTGAGGGTCCGAGCCTGGGGATGAGACTGTGAAGCACAGAGGCGGAGCAGCTTCAGAGATGGAGTTGCTTCTAGCCGTGAAGCTTCTCATGTCTCACTCCCTAGACTGGAACAAGACCTCACGGGCCTCACCGTGTTCAGTGGTAGAGTGTAAAGGCTATCAGCCTATGCCCGAGAGGGAGTAGTTGGAATATAGAAAAAAAAAAAATAATTATCCTTTAGGGAAAGATATAAATATTAAAGTTTTGACATTTGTAAAATGTTTGGAGTAACTGGCAGAGAGAGAGAGAGAGAGAGAGAGAGAGAGAGAGAGAGAGAGAGAGAGAGAGAGAGAGAAACATGGATTGTGAGAGTGAGTGTGAGTGAGTGAGTGAGAATATGTTTACGGATGTAGGTGAGAAAGGAATGCCCCCCATAACTCTTGATATGGAGGAGTGATAATTCGGTGGTCCTCCTTCCTTCCTGGCACTACCGGTCCAAACCAGGACATTACAAGATTCCTGACAAAAATCGCGAAGTTTTTTTTGTTCTTAATAATATATTTTTAGTATTGCATTTTTGTTATCGAAGCCCTTAACCCCTTCTATACCGGCGACGTGCTATTTAAATTACATTCTAGCTATATTTAGACGATTAAGAAAGATCTGTACCTAGTAAAGAGGGTCAAGTTAGTTTGACACCTGTTATTTGCTGGAGGCCCTTTTTAAACTGAATATAATCGTTTCATAGTATCCATAATATAGTTAAAAGGACAGCACCAGTACGGAACAGGTTAATGAAAATGAAGTACTGATGGTGAGTCAAGACATTTTTGTATAGTTAACTTAAGATCCACTACATCATTCCAGGGTGTCAAACGAAAACCAAGTCGCGTTTTATCGTTTGTGTCTTGTGTATTATATTCCAAGCTAAATTTGTATATCTTTTCGAGAGAGCCGGTTTATGTTTCAGGCTCGGTATCGCTCGCCCACAATATAATAGACACCTGAATGGGGTGAAACGTCTTATTATTGCCAAAGTAATGGGATGAAACGGCATATACATGTTCAAGCTAATGGACTAAAACTGTAGAGGTACAAATAAAGACAAAACACAAAAAAAGGGACAAATATGGCTAAACGTTTGCGGAGTGGTAGGGTCATTGCAAACGTGATTGTACTCGGTGTGGGATAAACTGACCTCTTAATTGGAAACAGGTTGTTGTGCCAAACAGACTGAGGGTCGCTAATTAGTGTTACTGAGGCTTTGTCATCACCAGGCAATACACTGAAATACCGGGTCAAAAGTAGTGCTGTGCCTGTCTAAATTATTTTGTTTTTATTTGTATTTTGTGTGTGTGTTTTTTTCATGTCTGTATTGTAATCTGTCATAGTCTGTTTACGCCTGAACGATATAAATGTTTTGTTTATGTTTGTATTGTAAAGTGGCATAACATGTTTGTAATTGAACGAAACAATTGTGTTAAGTTAATGTTTGTTCAGGTGTATTGAAGTGTCATATCTTTATTTATGGATTCTTTTTCATCGCTGGAGTAAAATACAACAGACGTCGCAGGTACAGAAGGGGTTGACAGTAAGGTTAGCCCGCTGCTGTATTGATAAATATTGTGAATATACAGTATGTGTGTGACATTCATTATTTAGTATATCTTGGTAGTCCATTATTATCCAGCACAAACATAAACACACGCACTCGCAAACACACACACACACACACACACACTCACACACACACACACACACACACACACACACACACACACACACAAACACACGCACATACACAGGCATACATATATAAAAGCACGCACACACACTATTGATAAAAGCAAAATCATTTATATTTTCTCCAACAACCCCTCTGGTGGAGAGATTCATTGAGGCAAACTGCTGGTTCCAATGTTTATGTCCGCCTGTTCTGAGAGAGAGAGAGAGAGAGAGAGAGAGAGAGAGAGAGAGAGAGAGAGAGAGAGAGAGAGACATATGGAGAGGGTTTGTGGGTGTGTTAGTCATAGTGTATAGGCTAAATAGTAGTTTTGTTATATAGCTCAACTTCGGGATTGTAGATATTTTAGTAGCATGTAAAGCTTTTAAGATCTCGATGTTTTTCGTTCATGTATAAGAAGGAGACAAAAGGTAGTTTGTCTATAACGAGTGTCTTACCCAAAGCCAAAATAGTGACAGAGCCTATTTCAAAGGCCTGTTTTTTTTTACACACTATTCTCCGTTTCTTTTCACCTGATAATAAATTGAATCCCTTAGCAGCTAATTTATCGATATTTAATGGAAAAATATAAAACTACTGTCTCTGCATCCTAGGAAGACCAAGTTTATATAATTAACACCACATTTCACTACAAAATCTTCAAAATAACTGAGAAATCTTGTTGGAAACTTTGAAATTTACCGCCAGTTGAAAAGAAACAGAGTTAGATGTGTGACGCACCCAGTGCGTGGCAACGCAACCTGATTGTACTCCTTGGTACTCCACTGTACCGCCCGTACCACTGTACCGTGCTGGCTACCGTCAGCAGCTATGTATATTGAGTGTGACAACTTATAACTATGTTCTTTGTATCTCTGCAAAGGTCTCGTCATGTGCTAACCAGTGGTGGGTTTTGTTTTAAGCCATGTCGAGACCTTCCATTTAATATGTAGTATCAATAGAGAAGTTGATAGATAAGACAATGGGAGTTCAGAGAGAGAGAGTGAGTTAGGCTTCAGAGCGAGAGGGTAGCAACGCGCCACGCTGCCGGGGGGGTGGTTGCCAGACGTATGGACTGGTTGGCAGCCTTGCGCTTATAGCTAGGCGCGACAGGGTTGGTAGTCCATTGCCGCCTGCCTATGCTGCCTGGGCTGCCCATGTTGTCGTACAGCACATTGCCTGGAGGCTCGCTGTGTGTTCCATGATCAGGTTGCCTAGAACCTTTGAGATTCTAACATCCCTTGCCCTCTCTCCCAATTTCTCACGGTTGCACTCTTTCTCTCTGACGACATTACTCTCATTTCATTCTTCTCTCTATTTAAATGCATAACCTTCCCTTGAGGTCCTAAAGGAGTTTCAGCACTCACCTCTCGTATTACTCTTAGGACAAGCATATATTTACATGTATTAGATTTAAGGGGTTAATGTGAACAGCGATCTTCTTGATGAGGATAGTTGGTGAACGTTCTACATGTTCACGAGTTATATGCCCCGCTCATCATCCAATTTGTGACTAGACTGGTGCCATGTGTAAGAGCCCGACCATGCCCAGGAGTTGTCTGTAGAGGGGCGAGGACTTAGCCTTGATTTGCATACCGAGCCAGGAGCGAGTGTAGTACCAGAGACTACAGCTCGCTCGTAGTGCCGGTATAGTAGAGTAACGTAATTTATCTGTCCTTGTGTTCTCTACAGTCTTTTCCTGGGTTCTCGCTTTCGGTGCTGGGACTCGTTGTTCCTGTGACTTGGCCTGCTAGCTAGAACACATGGGGATGATGAGTGGGATATATCTTTATTTTACTATGCATTGCAGCTCTCTTTAAGTTTATGTATGTAACACTTTACAATACACATTACTCACACACAAGACAACACTATTAATACTTTCATGTATCAATTAACTGCACTGTCGTTTTGCTGCTGTGTCCGGAGTTCTGTTGCGTAGGGCGCATACGGACTCAGAGGGGAGACAGAGTGAGAGAAGCGAAGTAGCCTATGCGGTAGTAGGCTACCGGCGCAGTACTGTTGCCTGCAACCTTTTAGTTATTCCAAGTATAGATTCATTATTATAATAAGTGACTACTATTTATGTTCCTTCCATGTGTATTATTAGGTATCTACTGGATCATGAACATCTTGTATGCTACATGCTAGTGCATGTTAGTAGGGGACAGTTATTCTAGTGCACGCGCTTTCAAGTAGGCGTGTACATTTGTCATTTAGCATTTCACTGTCATACCTTTAGCCTGCTTCTATTCTACATTATTAGAGGCTTAATATTAACGTAGTTTCTTGAGTATTGCATTTCTTTAGTAATAACGTAACCTATAAATGTCTGAGGGAGTTTAGCCTCATAGCCTACCCCTGTTGTACACTTTCGCCGAGTTAAGGTACCTCGTTACCGTAGACGATAACTCTGTAGGGCGTTGGTGCTTTTGTTGTCTGGAGCATAATAGTATTTGGGACTGGAATCGAGCGTGTCGTTGTCACATAAGCCATTTCTGTCCTACGATCAAGAATCCCGAATATGTATTGCCGATCCAGCCGTAACAAAATGGCGACCTTGCACAAGATTCAGTAGTATCCTATCACATGTTTTTTGGAGAACTATTCTATGCTACCTAGTAGAGCTGGCTAGAATTTTCTTGCATATTGGAGGAATTTTTATTGTGTCATTATTGTATTGGTGGACTTGCAGATTGTTTCGTTGGGGGTGTCTAGAGTAGAGTCATTCAAGCATCTTTAACATTTTGTGAGTCGAGACTGCAATTAGTAATAAGCACTTTTTTTTTTTTATGAACAGCAATTGTATAACCAGCACTATGTCTAATGACTCATCATTTACGGGGGAGGATAACACGGTACAGCCTAGTGACCAGCAAGTACAACAGATATTTAGGGAGGGGAGTGTTATAAGTGGAGAGAGGGATGCCCGGGCATTTTTGCAGACACCTTTGACCGAACAGCGCCTGCAGGCTATTGATTGTTACGGTCTTCGCTGTTTAGCCACGGTTTTGGGGCGGGACTGTCCTGACAGTTGGCCCAAGAAGAATTTGGTGGCATGTTTGTTGGGTGATGGCGATGGGGCGGTGGGTGGAGTGGGGTCTTGGGGGGTTCCCTCCAAGCCTCCATTCCACTCTACCCCTGAGCTGGGCCCTCAGCCAGCGATTCTTAGCACGATGCAGCAGGAGGGTTCTCAATGGCAAGCTGGCTTACTCGTAAACACGTCTCGGTGTGGATCCCCCATTTTGTGCTCTCCCCCCCCAGGCCTGTCTCCTGAGATGTTATTTCAGCTAGAACTAGCTAAGCTTAAGTTGCAAGAGAGTCAACAGGCTAGTATAGAACGGATTAAGCTGCAGGAGACTCAGATACAACAGGCTAGTATAGAACGGATTAAGCTGCAGGAGATTCAGATACAACAGGCTAGTATAGAACGCATAGAGGTTGCTAGAATCCAAGCCAATCAGGATGCAACCAGGTACCAGGCTGAAATGGATGTCGAGAAGTCTAGAGTAGAGACCACGGGGCGTCATCTCGGTGGTGGGCACCGGGTTACAGACTCACTTTCGCATTTAATTAAGTTAGTACCCGCATTTGATGAGACAGCAGTGACTGAGTTTTTTGCTCGTTTCGAAAAGAAGTGTCGTGAGTATGACTGGCCGGAGGTTAAATGGGCAGCATTAGTTTCATCACGTCTAGTGGGTAAGGGGTTGAAAGCCTACGATGCACTGTCACTGGACGAGAGTGTCGTGTATGGACTGGTGAAGGAGGCTGTGCTCCGGGCCTACGAACTGCAACCCGAAACTTATAGATTGAAGTTCCGTGGCGTGAATAAGAAGAGCGACGTCAGTTTTATGGAGCACGCACGGGACTTAACAGATGCATGTAATAACTGGTTTCGGTCCGAGCACGCAGAGTCGGCTGAGGAAATTAAGCAACTTTTCTATCTGGAACAGTTTTACAAATGTACTGGAACCGATCTAACGCTGAACATTAAGGAAAAATGTCCCAAGACAGTAGAGGAGGCTGCCAAGATGGCAGACCTCAGATTATCATTGATTCGTGGTTGCGGTGCCGCTCAGAGGGCTGAGTCAGGGCAGAAGGGGCGCTATACCCCACCCACCAGAGTTTTCGATAATAACAAATCCTATGACACACATAACCACACTAAAAGCATTGCACCTAATAACACCTACAAACACAAGCCTCTCCCGTTTACTAAAGGTCAGGCCCCTTCTTCGCCCGCACAAGGGAAGAAGCCCATTGGGGATGTGAAATGTTACAAATGTCAGAAGCTAGGCCATTATTCACGTGAGTGCCCTAGTAACACTCCCGCTAAGCCGGTGTCATTGGTTCACAGTATCGGTGTGTCTCTGAAGGCTGCAGCAACTGCCCGGGGTAGGTTGTCAGCAGCTGAGGCACACGCGGTAAAGAAACGTACGGAAGGCTCGACAACTGTCCGGGACACTTTCTGTAGCCATCGGGGGCACGGGTTTGTGAGCTGGGGGAGTGAACTACGGAGGGTTGACTTGCTGAGGGATACGGGGGCTTCGCAAACTTTGTTGAGGAACTTCACAGGGAAACCGATAAATGCGGCCAGAGTTGTTGTGGTGCAGGGTATAAATGCTACGAGGTCATACCCACTTGTGAGGTTGGAGTTGAGAGTGGGAGAGGTGTGCAGGGAGCTGGATGTAGGGATCGTTGAGTGTTTGCCAGTTGAGGGCGTCGACCTTCTTCTCGGCAACGACTTTGCGGTGCCCACTTCCGGGACTCCACCCTTAGTCGTTGCCGAGAGGGCGGCCGACGTGGATGGTGAGAATCGGGAATGGGTTGGGAGGTGCCAACAGGATGAGATGGCCTGTGTGGTAACCCGATCTCACTCTGCGGCTCCTGCACAGCCTAGCACTCAACCTCGGGGACAGTGGAGGAAGGATCAGGAGAAGGTTGCTAAGGGCAGGAAAAGGGACATTGATTCTGCTGCACTTCTCGGTGATTCGGTACTTGGACCTATAATAAACACGGGAGTTGATTCTGGCCCAGATATGGTGTGTAACAAGGCAGAGTTGGGTAAGACTTCGCGTGAGGCAAGAGCTGTAGCGAGAGCCACTAAGGCAGTAGAGCCTACTAGCCGGGGTAATGTCTTATTACAAAACCATCTTGATGCATTGACGCCCAGGGACATTAGTGAGCAGCAGCTGCAAGACGCTAGCCTAGCTCGTTATAGCAATGGTGCCATAGAGTTGGAGGAAGATGGGGATGCGAAGCCGGGAGATTTCTTTAGGCTCAACAGGATATTGTACCGCAGATTTCTAGACCCCAAATCGAAGTGGGAGGGCGGTGCGAGGGTAGTAGACCAGGTGGTTGTTCCAAATAAGTATAGAGAGTCCTTATTGTGTCTGGCGCATGATGTGCCGGTGGCGGGTCATTTGGGGGTAACAAAAACATTGGCGGCATTGGGCAGGTTTTTCTGGTGGCCTGGGGTCAAGGCTGATGTCTGTGCATGGGTGGCTGGGTGTGCGACCTGCCAGACAACGGGGAAGCCTAACCAGACCATCCCGAAGGCACCTTTGTTTCCCATACCTGTCACCGGGCCTCCGTTCAGCAAAGTTGTAGTAGATTTGGTTGGCCCTTTCCCGCCTACTAGTAGTGGCAATAAATTCCTGTTGACAATCATGGATGTGGCTACGAGATACCCGGACGCATACCCCATGAGAAACGGCTCGGCAAAGGCAGTTGTTAAAAACTTATTATTGTTCTGTTCCCGTTATGGATTTCCACGTGAGGTGCAGTCAGACCAGGGGAGCAATTTTACATCCAAATTGTTCAAGCAAACCCTTCAGTTGCACGGTATATGTTCTGTAGTGTCGTCAGCCTACCATCCCGAGAGTCGGGGAGTCTTGGAGCGGTGGCACTCGACCCTGAAGAGTATGCTACGCTGTTACTGTGCAGAACATGACACTGATTGGGATTTGGGTCTGCCGTATGTTCTGTTCGCTGCACGTGAAGTCCCAGGAGAGAGCCTGGGGTTCAGTCCAAATCAACTAGTCTTTGGCCATAATGTGAGAGGACCTTTAAGTATGGTGAAAGAGATCTGGGAGGGCGAAGAGAAGCCGGGGTCTGTACTTAAATATATCCTTGAGAGCCGGGAGAGACTTATAGGTTGCATGGCAGCGGCAGGTAATAACTTGGTTAATGCACAGGCGGTCATGAAGCACCAGTATGACGCCAAGGTGAAGCTTCGGGAGTTTTCGGTGGGTCAGGAGGTAATGTTGCTTTTACCTTTGCCTGGACACCCCCTTTCTGCCAAGTTTATTGGGCCGTATGTGGTGGCTAAGAAACTGTCCGACCTTGATTATCTCGTTGCAACACCTGACCGTAGGAAAAAACATCAGTTATGTCATGTTAACCTCATGAAAGAGTATGTGAGACGCCCCTCACAGCCTCTCACTGTCCCTGTGCTGGCCTGCAGCGGCCAGGGTGGAGAAGGAGGTGGGGACAGTCATGCTGCTGAGGAGGATAGCTGGGACTGTGTCATTTCCGCGGAACAGTGGGCGGGGAATACTGAACAAGAGGCTAGGCAAGCTGTAAGTCACCTGCCTGAGCACCAGGGTGCTGCTGTCCTAGGCCTGTTCAGGTCATACCCCTCTGTTTTCGCCGAACACCCAGGTCTCACTACTCAGGTAACGCACGACGTGGACGTCGGTGATAATGTGCCCTTCAAGTCAGTGCCCTACCGTGTGCCCCTGGTAAAGTTGCCAGCTTTACGGGAGGAGTTAAAGTACATGGTTGAGAGAGGGATGATCACTGAAGGTTATGTGAAGTGGACATCACCCGTCACGTTGCAGCCAAAACCTGACGGCAAGGTGCGGTTCTGCATAGATTTTCGTAGGCTAAATGGCTTGACCACTACCAACCCTTACCCTTTGCCTCGAGTTGACGACAGCGTGGACAAGATAGGGAATGCAAAGTACCTTACTAAAATTGATCTTGTAAAAGGCTACTGGCAAGTACCCCTGTCGGACCGAGCTAAGCAAGTTTGTGGTTTTGTGGTAGATGGCAAGACCTACCAATGTAACGTAATGCCTTATGGGCTTAAGAACGCACCTGCCACGTTTCAGAACCTGATGAACGTTATTGTGACGAAATCCCTAACTGCACGGTCTACCTTGATGACGTGATAGTGTATGATGACGATTTTGAAAATCACGTAAGGCACTTAGAGACCCTGTTTGGGAAGTTGCACGATGCTGGGCTGGTGGTGAACCTGAGGAAGTGCGAGTTTGTAAAGGCTACTGTGCAGTATCTTGGCTTCGTGGTCGGGTTAGGCCGGGTGTGGCCCCCTGAGCAAGATACAGGCTATCAATATGTTTCCCAGGCCCACCACTAAGCGCCAGGTCATGCGGTTCCTAGGTATGATAGGCTATTATAGGCGCTTAATCCGGGATACTCTACTGTCTTAGCACCGTTAACTGATCTACTGTCGAAGTCAGTGAAGTTCTGTTGGGCTGCGGAGTGTCAGAGGGCTTTCGACCTAGTCAAGCACCTGCTGTGTACACATACGATTTGAGAGCCCCAGACTTCTCCAGGAGTTTTCAGCTGGCGACTGATGCCAGCGGTGTGGGTGCCGGGGCAGTGTTACTGCAGACTGATTCCGAGGGCTTGGAACACCCAGTGAGCCTTCTTTTCTCGCAAGTTTAATTCGGCACAAGGAATTACTCGACTATAGAGAAGGAGCTTCTTGCTATCGTTTTGTCGCTCAAACATTTCGAAGTTTATGTTCCAGCCTACGGCCCGGTAGTGACGATTTATACGGACCATCATCCCTTGAAATTCCTAAATCAGTTTCACAATCGGAATATGCGGTTGACCAGGTGGTCCCTAATGCTCCAAGAGTATAATCTCAACATTCAGCATATTGCCGGGAGTGAGAACGTGATAGCAGATTGTCTATCAAGGGTTGATGATCCAGGATAGTCGTGCACGGTGGTGGGTTGAGCAGGAGTAAAATTAGGCTATCATAACGCCGTCCAAAAAGATTATAAAACAATAAATAAACGAGAATTTTTTTTTTAGTTTTGTAAGTCTTTATTGTTGTAGCATGATGCATGCGATATTGTGTTTTATGTATAATTCACACTTCAGTTGTTGTGCACCTTTTGCAATTAGTGGCAGCTAAGGGTAGCAGGTCGGTTGGTTGCCTGTCAGATTTTGATAATGCTTCTAAGGTCGATTATTTAAAATCTTGGGGGGCTGTGACGCACCCAGTGCGTGGCAACGCAACCTGATTGTACTCCTTGGTACTCCACTGTACCGCCCGTACCACTGTACCGTGCTGGCTACCGTCAGCAGCTATGTATATTGAGTGTGACAACTTATAACTATGTTCTTTGTATCTCTGCAAAGGTCTCGTCATGTGCTAACCAGTGGTGGGTTTTGTTTTAAGCCATGTCGAGACCTTCCATTTAATATGTAGTATCAATAGAGAAGTTGATAGATAAGACAATGGGAGTTCAGAGAGAGAGAGTGAGTTAGGCTTCAGAGCGAGAGGGTAGCTACGCGCCACGCTGCCGGGGGGGTGGTTGCCAGACGTATGGACTGGTTGGCAGCCTTGCGCTTATAGCTAGGCGCGACAGGGTTGGTAGTCCATTGCCGCCTGCCTATGCTGCCTGGGCTGCCCATGTTGTCGTACAGCACATTGCCTGGAGGCTCGCTGTGTGTTCCATGATCAGGTTGCCTAGAACCTTTGAGATTCTAACATCCTTGCCCTCTCCTCCCAATTTCTCACGGTTGCACTCTTTCTCTCTGACGACATTACTCTCATTTCATTCTTCTCTCTATTTAAATGCATAACCTTCCCTTGAGGTCCTAAAGGAGTTTCAGCACTCACCTCTCGTATTACTCTTAGGACAAGCATATATTTACATGTATTAGATTTAAGGGGTTAATGTGAACAGCGATCTTCTTGATGAGGATAGTTGGTGAACGTTCTACATGTTCACGAGTTATATGCCCCGCTCATCATCCAATTTGTGACTAGACTGGTGCCATGTGTAAGAGCCCGACCATGCCCAGGAGTTGTCTGTAGAGGGGCGAGGACTTAGCCTTGATTTGCATACCGAGCCAGGAGCGAGTGTAGTACCAGAGACTACAGCTCGCTCGTAGTGCCGGTATAGTAGAGTAACGTAATTTATCTGTCCTTGTGTTCTCTACAGTCTTTTCCTGGGTTCTCGCTTTCGGTGCTGGACTCGTTGTTCCTGGGACTTGGCCTGCTAGCTAGAACACATGGGGATGATGAGTGGGATATATCTTTATTTTACTATGCATTGCAGCTCTCTTTAAGTTTATGTATGTAACACTTTACAATACACATTACTCACACACAAGACAACACTATTAATACTTTCATGTATCAATTAACTGCACTGTCGTTTTGCTGCTGTGTCCGGAGTTCTGTTGCGTAGGGCGCATACGGACTCAGAGGGGAGACAGAGTGAGAGAAGCGAAGTAGCCTATGCGGTAGTAGGCTACCGGCGCAGTACTGTTGCCTGCAACCTTTTAGTTATTCCAAGTATAGATTCATTATTATAATAAGTGACTACTATTTATGTTCCTTCCATGTGTATTATTAGGTATCTACTGGATCATGAACATCTTGTATGCTACATGCTAGTGCATGTTAGTAGGGGACAGTTATTCTAGTGCACGCGCTTTCAAGTAGGCGTGTACATTTGTCATTTAGCATTTCACTGTCCATACCTTTAGCCTGCTTCTATTCTACATTATTAGAGGCTTAATATTAACGTAGTTTCTTGAGTATTGCATTTCTTTAGTAATAACGTAACCTATAAATGTCTGAGGGAGTTTAGCCTCATAGCCTACCCCTGTTGTACACTTTCGCCGAGTTAAGGTACCTCGTTACCGTAGAC